>BMAO01029171.1:0-190932 GCA_019973975.1 Trichonephila clavata
AGCAATTATTGAAATGAAACCTCCGAAAACTGCAAAACAGGTAGCAAAATTTTAGGAATGACGGGTTGGTATCAAAAGTTTATTAAGAACTACGCAGACACGTGTGAACCCTTATATAATTTAAAACGAAAAAACTCTAAGTTCCGTTGGTCGGAATCAGCGCAGGAAGCCTTTGATCGTATTAAGAAAGCCCTGACAGAAGCTCCAGTGTTACAATTACCAGATTTTTCCCAAGCTTTTGAACTCTATACGGATGCGAGCTCAGTGGGGGTAGGAGCAGTATTGACACAGAATAATAGGCCTATGGCGTTTGCCTCGAGAACTTTAAACCGCGCAGAAAGAAACTATAGTGTGACGGAACGTGAATGTTTAGCTGTCATATGGGCATTAAATAAATATCGCACGTATTTCGGATCCTTGCCGGTTAAAGTGATAACAGACCATGCTGCACTTACCAAATTAACGAATGGAAAGAATTTGTCGTCTAGAATGATTAGGTGGATGCTTAAGTTGGCAAATTTTAATGTAGAATGGGAACATCGCCCAGGTACGCAAAATTTAGTGGCTGATGTGTTGTCTAGGAAACCGTTAGAAAGTAATGAAGAACGAAAGGTGTCTTTTGCGGTGATTAGATCGTTAGTATTATCGTCTAGAGAACAGTTGAGAGAGGAACAGAGAAATGATCCGGAGCTAGGTCACATCGTGAAGTTTTTGGAAAATCCGGACGATAGTTCCATTAATGAATCAATCTGTAGAAATTGGTCCCGAGACTTTAAATTGATAGACGGATTGCTATATTATGCAAAATTTACAACCACACTAGGTGAATTAAGGGTATTTATACCTAAAACATTACGTAAAGATGTTATGCGAGAATTCCATGACTCGCCGATGGCAGGCCATTTAGGCAAAAAGAAAACCTACTTAAAATTAAAAGACGCGTGTTATTTCCCGTTCATGAGGAAATACATTTATAAATATGTAGCAACCTGCGACCAATGCCAAAAAGTCAATTATAAAAACGGATTACCAGCTGGTCAATTAATTCCGATAGTAACGAATTTTCCGAATGAAATCGTATCTTTAGATTTGTTAGGCCCATACCCTGCAACTAGTCCAGAACGCTATAGATTTATTTTAGTAATAACAGATAATTTTTCTAAATGGGTTGAAATAGTTCCCTTAAGGAAAGCTTCGGCTAAAGCAATTGCCAATGCATTTTTTGAGAATTATATTTCGCGTTATGGAGCTCCTGTTAAGTTAGTTACCGACAACGGCCCCCAAATGATATCCGAAGTTTTTGAGCAAGTATGTCGCAGGTTGAACATAAAACACGTTAAAACTGTGGTATATCGTCCACAAGCTAATCAAACAGAAAGAGTTAATCGCACTCTTTAAAAAATGATTTCGAGTTTTGTCGTTGATAATCACACTAACTGGGATCAATTTCTGCAAGAGTTCGGATATGCTATTAGGACAGCAGTACATGAGACAACGGGTAAAATACCGGCAGAATTATTTTTAGGTCGAAACTTAATCACCCCTTTTCAAAATTTAGTTATGGTAACTGATGGATCAGATTTAGTTTGTGGGAACATAGAAAGGTTGTTTGAGGAGGCTAGAATTCATACAAAGCGCCAGCACGAGAAGTGGGCGAAATATTATAATAAAAAGAGGCGTGAAAGTAATGTGAAAGTTGATTATCTGGTATTAGTTCAAAATCACCCGTTAAGTTCGAAAAGTAATAAAATAGTGGGTAAATGTATGCCAAAGTTTGAGGGCCCATATAAAGTTCTAAGTGTAAAAAATAATAATAATTTAGTAATATTAAAATTTGGTAAAAGAATAACTGTTAATGTGGATCAGGTGAGAATTTACCATCAAAGAGAAGACAGTGTTGCCTATTCGGAAAGTGACAATAGTAGTGATCATGGTGCAGTGGCATCAGTCAGGTCGGATGATGGGCAGTCGAGATTGGTGCAATCGGAGAGTGATGGGGGTTGTCGTTGAGGATCGAAATCAGGAAATTTAAATGGTAGTAGAGATATAGTTGAGAATAGACGCGATGGAGTGGAGGTGAGAAAAAAACGTTGACGAACGGAATCTGCTGTTTCTTCGGGGGGTGAGATGTATAATTTCTGGGGAAAAATCCGTGTTGGACTGAAAGAGAGAAAAGAGGAAGACCAGACTCTTGGAGAGATAATATACAAAAGAAGAAGAGACCAGAGGCCCAGGTATCCCGAGACAAGAGAAAGTTTTCCTCGTCAATGCCGTCTCGTCCCTCCAGAAAGCGGTATAGAAAGGTGGAAGAAAATAGTTCTGAAAGAGCAGTTCCAGGACCATCCCACAGATTCAAGTACAACAGACCTCATCAGGAAAAAGAGCTGTCCATACAATCTTCGGAGCCGACGTCGAGTGAACAACAGCCAAGTTCCAGTTCTCACAAAGGAAAACAACGCCTCAGCAGGAGCATATCAACTTCAACGGACTCAATGGAAGAGGAGACGTAGAAGGTGGGAGCGCAGAGAGGACAACCCTAGGACAAGGTCATCCAGCACAGAGGCCATGGTTGGAGACAAAGCCTATGCAGATTGGATCTAAAGACTAGCCAGGTTGTATAATTCTAATTTGTTTATTTTTCCTCTGACAGACAGTTCGGAGTATTTTCCATGTGAGCTAGTCTATTTTTTTTTGTAAAATTTCAGTACAAAAGTTACTGCGTTTTGTGTATTTTCATATCGGTTGAAAAAGCTTTTGTATTTAATTTTTTTCCAAATTGTGGAAAAACACTTGATGAATTGCAATTGTTTTGCTACACATTAAAGACGAGGCTTTATATGTGAGATTACTTGTATTGTTTGTTGTAATATATTCTATGTAAAAAATGTATATATTTTTGTGTGTAATTATTAAGATGTATAAGTAGTGTCTGGTTTCTGGGCGCGGCGTAATTAGGAATACTAACAAAAAAACATTAACAGCGCAGCGCGATTGATTGGGAATTTTTTGAAAATGAAACCAGATGAAGGTTATTTTGTTATGAAACTATATATATATAATATAATGTATGCCATATTTTATGTCAATAAGAAAGTTGTATAAAAGTTCTGTGCATTTAATATCATGTTTTAGAAAAAATTGACAAGGTTTCCTTTCAGGGCAGCAGTCCCTGAACATAGTGATGCGATGAAAACTTTGATGTCGTGAGAAGATATTAATGTAAAATTTTATATTTATTAGCACTTAAGTAAAGTGCATGATCAGGGTTTTTTCCTGGAAAGGTTTTCCCCTGATCTTCGCCCGAATGGGATGCACTGTAGGGATTGTATGTTTGTAAAAGGTCAATAAATTAGAGTGGAGTACCCCTTTGAGTAGTCATTTCTGTGTGCTAGTTTAATTAAAGTTTCTAACTTAGAGAGTTAAAATTTTCTGCAAATTTAGTGTTTTCAGACATTCTAAAGTTCGTGAGTTAAAACTTTCTACAAGTTCAGTGTTTTCAGGCATTCTAAAGTTTGTGAGTTAACTTTCTACAAGTTCAGTATTTTTAGGCATTCTAGAGTAGTTAAAATTTTGTGCAGGTTCAGTGTTTTTCAGACGTTAGGTAAATTAAGCGAGTTCTTTCAGGTCGTTTAGACCTTCAATAAGTCACGCTTTTTTTCTCGGAGGTTGGTTGTGACGGGTGCTTACGCGTTTCGCTAACCTTCTCTCAAATCTTTAAAGACTTTATTTATTTTAACCAATCTCCGCCGAGAGCCAAGGGTGTGACTTATGCAAACAAGATAGTTTCGGGTTTAGCGAGTTCGAAAAAGATATAAAAGCGAGAAATGAAATGAAGAGAGTGAGGATGACTACGAAGTTGATTAAGAAGGTGATTCTGAGAGATTAGTTTAACTCGTGGAAGTATATTCGCCGGAGGAAGACTATTGAAAAAGGTTCATTAATTCGGTTCGGGACGGAACTGAAGATATCAAAGATTGAAGCCGCTCCTTAGAACAATCCAGTATTAGAGAAACCTGCCTTAAAAAGGTATCAGGTCAGTTATTTTCATAAATTAGATATAAATGCGTAGTTTGATTGTATACGTTATTCTCCGTTGTTTCAGTTAGTATTCCGTCGTTCATAATCGGGTTCTCGCACTCCACTGTAATTTGTTGTTCTTAAAGTTTGATTAATATTTGTGTATTTCTCTATTAAGAAAGGTCAATAAATAAGATTGATTTATTAAATAAGTAGTCATTAATCATGAATCCAACATACCCTGATTTAGATAATACGCAAAGGGGAGTTAATAATCATAGGGGTAGTGAGAGACTACGACAAGCTTATATGCTAATTTTTCGACTTCGTCCTTAATTTTTGCACACCTGTGTAGAGTAAGAAACGTGAGCCAACTTCCTCCTATCTTAAATAAAGTAATTTTGAAAGGAAGTTGTTTTTGAAGTTAATCATGCAAGAGAATGCAAGAAAAAAAGTTGACAAGGCAAATAATACTTCGATTCTGCACAGAGTGAATAGAAACTGGAACAGATGACATAAATGTAAACAGAAAAGGAGAATCGGAAATAGTTTTGGTAAGTAATCGAAATAGAGATTAGGTGTGTGTAATAAAATATTCGAAACCATTAATATCATTATTTGCAGTAATACTTACAGTTTGGATTATCTATTTTTTTTTTAAATTCAAATTTAACTTTAAAAAATTCCTGATCGTTTGATGCTTATGTTGAATGGACATGACTTATCCACATTTTTGATTTAGGATTAAAGTGTCTCTCAAACGTTTCCGTACACTTAAGCAAGTTGTTTAAATCTGCCTTTAACCCAAGATTAAATTCGAATATATAGAGCAATTTCGATTTTATATGTCTTCCATATGATTTCAAATGAGATTTTTTTAAAATACTTACTCAGTTAATTTGTAGAAGTATTAAGATGCTAGAAAATGGAGGAAAAAGCGTTGCAAAATTAATCGTACATCAATATATTTTTAGATGAATTCCTTTAATAAAAATATAATCTGTTACTTATTTCATTTCTACATTGTGGCGACCAACAAAAATCATTGGTTGTTTAAATAAAAGCATGTTTTGCTTAAAATATTCTATTCTTTTATTGTGCTGATTTTTCTATAAACGGCTTGTAGTCGTAAAGGATCAACGAAAAGCATTGGAAATTCATTTATTAACAACTCCCTGCACACTGCTTTCAACGCACACTTCTGGTATCTATCTTTCTGTAAATGTCCCCAAATTCTGAAAAATCCTCTTAAATCACTTGATTTAAGCCCAGTATAATATATTTGGTGAGAATTTGAAATAAGAAAACATGGCATATAAAAACAAAATGTGAAGTAAAAACAATGATCACGCAAAAGAATGGAGGAGCATCGATGCAGAAATTAAAAACAGCTGATGACGTGTTTAAAAGTTAATGTGGATGCTAAAAGATATCCTACTAAGTGCTAAATTATAAGAAAGAAATACAATATTTAAAGTTATGTTGAGATTTTTTTAAATGTACGAAGATTTTTACAGTGTAATTACTTAGTAATTTTTTGATTATTAATTTTTTAAAATAAAAGTTGTGCTACGTTTTAAAAATGGATTATTACTCCATTAAGAAGTTTCAGATATTGTGACAGTTTAAAATTCAGATATATTAACTTTTATTAGTCGATAACATATTTTATAAAAAATATGTAAGGGTATGAACTCTTTTGAGAGCCACTGTATTAAAAAACTATTCTTACTTTTAAAAATTGGTTCAGTTTTAACCACTTATATGTATTCGAAATCATATAGCATATTCAGGAATTTGATATGTAAATTTGTTTGATAAAAGACCACAATAAAATAGGGCACCAAAGTGTTTCTCAAATTACTTGTTAATAATATTTAATATTATATACATCTCGAAATTTATGGTTAGCATTTAAAGCTACACCCTTTAAACACTAATACTGTGCAAAAGTCACATCACTTGGAAATTGCATTTTGGATGAATGTTCTACATAAATGACATTTTAAGGGATGCACAATAATTTGAATTTTCAAAAGTAACTTTTTTGTTTTGATGCTTACAATTTTTATTCCTATTTTTTCAACATCGTATTAGAATATTAGAATGAATACATTTTTTATCAACTGTTGAATGTGTTGCAAAACTATTGTGAGAGTTAACAAAAAGTTATATCTTAATGGTTACAAAAAAACGATCGTCCAAAATAAAAACGCCATGAAATTAAAAATTAGCCTACTTTAGCACTTATATTTTATGTTAACATTCACGGTATTCTCCTTTTCTTCATTGATATTTCTAAACTGTCTTACACAGTCTCTAATAGACCATTATCGGAAGAATTCTTCATGATCAATTATCGAAAACTATTAAAACTATAACATTTATTTATTCGAATATACCTTAGTGTATCTTGATTGTTTCGGAATTATTCTCTGTAAAATTAGTAAGACTGTTCTAAAATAATTTTTTCTTAAAAATTTCTATCTTTTCTCATACATAAAAATGGTACTTGTAACTCTAAATTTTAGGTGCTTTATTAAAATTTTAATTCAGTGTTTTTATTTAGGCAATAGTCTTTTGAAAATGTTATGGTGGAAAAATTGATTTCAATCAACGCAATCTGAAGGCGCATCTTATTTTCTGCTCCAATCATCTTGTAATGGCAAAACAAAAACAAATCTTTTCTCTAATCACCGATCGTAGTTTAATAATATATGGAAAAATTAGACCAACCAATAGGAGTCCGAGGAAACTTTTTGATGGTTCATCGAAAAATTGGGACATTTATATTTTTATGAATATTCTCTTTCAAAAATGAAAAGTTACAAAACGCATAATAAAATATAGATTATAATTAAAAGGAAAAAAAAGATTTTATCTTTACACTATTAAAATTCGAAGGTAAACAAACGTATCTATCTATCTATCTATGTGCGTCTATCTTCTCACGAACCACACCACGCAGAAATTCACGGAAGGTACCAAAAGATCGGGAATTTTCCGGGGAAGCCGTATTGCCCATTTATATTCCGATATTGTAATTAGTTAAAAAGATATTAATTAAAAACCTTAAAACGCCTAATTGTTTTACTCCTGCCGGTTGTTTACTTGGCGGAACTTCCCTTCAGTTCCGGCCGAGCGGTATTCTTACGTTTTCCACCATATTAAAATTGTCATCTAATTTTCGGTGTCGAAATGAGACAAAAAATAATTACAGAATCGGAAAGATCATTTATTTCGCCACGACACGGTATAATTTTTTTTGTAAAATAACGATATTTTCTATTTTTTTCGAATTTTTTAAAATAGTGTTAAAACAGATGCGTTTTTATGAAAATTATTTCTAAATAGTTGGGTATGAATTACTTTTCGTGTTATTAAATCGATATTCTACACTAATTAACTTCAAGCCTTTCTCTTTTAGATCCATTCATTTAAAAAATAAAATTTCCAAAACTTTTTTTTTAAAGAATTTTTAAAAAGTAGTCTCAATCTTTCCTTCGCATTGAATAACTTCTTCAATGATTGAATTCACTTGCTGCATCCCCACTGATCTGAAATTTACTTCATTTTCAGTGCTGCCATTATGTAAGCAAATGGTATGTCACAATTAATTGCTAAATGAGCAATTTTAATCAATTTCATTAGAAAATAATTAATAATTTAGTTTTGTATAATATAATTTTTTTCGCAGATACGTGTTTAAATAATTTTAACACAGAGTGGAATGAAAAACTATAAAATTAAAATTAAAAAAATTAAATGTTTTTATCAAATAGTATTATTTTCTTTTTGAAAGTTTTTTTCAGTGAATGTTAGCATATAACTAGGTTTTCCCCCAAAGGTGGATTTTTAACACTTATATATGTTTAATCAAACATCCAAACGTTTCTAGATCTATCTGTAGAATTTTTTTTATTAGTATTTATTGATAATGGATTTAAATTAATATATATTTTTTAAATTAAAATGCATTCAATGCATTTCTGAGATTCATTTAATATATTTATCAGTATCGAAATTTTTGTTCTCTTTCATAAAACTTATAGTTTACTTTAAAATAATGCGTAATTGCATGAAACTTTTCCCCCGTGTCAAATATTTCAAAAAATTCTCACAATTTTACTTCAAGAATTAAAATAGTTGTGAAATTTTGTAATTTTAAAAATTTATACCTTCTGTTCTTTTTTCAGCATGCAACTATTTTTAAAAATGCTACAGTTTCGTTTCCGGGAAAAAACTAAAAAAATTAAATGTTTTTATCAGATAGTATTATTTTCTTTTTGAATGATTTTTTTCAGTGAATGTGTACTTATAACTAGGTTTTTCACATAGTGTTTTTCTTAGCAGTTACATATGTTTAATCAAACATCCAAACGTTTCAAGAGCTATCTGTAGAATTTTTTTTATTATTATTTATAGTTAATGTGGATTTAAATTAATATATTTTTTAAAATCAAATGAATATTTCTATTATTTCCTTATTAAATTAATTATTTGTTAATAGAACGTATATCGCCTATTATTTTGGATAAAAATACGTTCTAGAGCCTGGAATAAATATTTGTCCTCAGTGCCAGCCTAGCGGTAGCTAGGCTTCTACTTCAGTTACACAGTATACCTAAGATAGGGAGTAAATAAAGTGAGAATGATAGGTTCGCCTAAGCTAAAACTAGCTTTGGCAGTCAGGAGGTGGTGGGGGAAGGTGAAACATAGTTTCCGTAGAAACGGAAAACAGCTTTTTCGTTTCGTTCTTCAATCCGAAAAGGGGGTTTTCGTTACGTTTAACAGCATGGGGGGGGGGTGGAATTCTTAGAAATCAGGTAGTATCTCCGTTGCGCTATGAGGCAAACGGTACATGAGGTGAGGCTGGTTCATGAAGTTAGATTGAGAGCTAATCGTCGGGTTGTCATGATGATGGATTGCAGAATGGAAAGTTGAGGAAAGATTCGCTATTAGGGTGTGGATGGGTTGAAGACAAAGTTCTTCGTGGAGAACAGATCTTGAGATGTACCTGGGAGCTCTGGCTATGACTCGAAGCGCTTTATTTTGAAGTCTTTGAATATCATTTAATTGTGTGTTACTGGCAGATCCCCAAATGGGGCATGCATACGTTAAGATGGGGCGAAGATATAGGTTTTGTAAATAAATATCCGGTTATTTAAAGAGAGTTTGGATTTCCTTCCAATCAGTACGTTCTAGAGACATTTTTAAGCGATTGATTGATTGTAAGTAGCGATTGATTGATTAATGAAAACCTGAAAATTATTTTATTATTTTAGGTTCCTAAAAATTATCTATTATTAAAAAATGATGACTTTTTTTTTACTCAAGCATCAAAATAGTTTTCTTTTATTGTTTAAATTTATTATTTTTTCACTAAAGCAATATTGTTTTTGATATGTCATGAATAGAAACTTGAAGATAAATCTTATATCTGAGGGGAGGGTCAGGGGGAAAATAGTTCTACACTCAAAAAAGCCACTGTAACACCGTGCAGTAGAAAGAGAACTGAAACCTGTTTGACATTAGTAAGATCTGGAAGATATTTTTTTTTTCGAAAAAGGGAATTGTAGTGACGTTTATATAAAGGAATCACACACATACCAGGAACTTTGATAAAGGAAGGTGAATTTCCATGGCAGTATGTTATGCATTCGAAACAAATTTTAATAAAACACTCAAAATACTTAAAACAATCATTTAATAATTTCTTCTTTTATAAAGATAATTGCATGAAACATTTTTCCCGTGTGTCGAATATTTCAAAAAATCCTCACAATTTTACTTCAATATTTAAAATGGTAGTGAAATTTGAAAATTTTCTACTTTTCTGTCTTTTTTCAACATACAAAGGCTTTAAAAAGGCTACATTTTCGTTTCCGGGGACTAAAAAATTGCAACGAAAGAACTGAAAACTGAGTGAGTGATTTTTTAATTCGCACGGTTCGCCTATTCGAGGGTTATTGGCGATGGACCTCGAAATTTTCAAACATGGTCAAGTGACGAGGACGACACCTGCGCTTTCACCCATCTCTAATAATTAGAACACCACACCAACGCAAGAACAAATTTCGAAAAAGGGAGTTTTAATGACATAGTTAAAGAAATCACTCACATCGCGCACATAAGAGCTATCAGCCTGAGGGAAACACGAAATTTCCATGGGGATGAAGTTATTCACTCGGTAAAAGCCCGTGCAACGCCGGGCTAAGCGGAGAGGAAAGAAACAAAGAAATCAAAGTAATTTCGAAAAATAATATTGGAAGTGTTGAATTTATGAAGAGAAGGGAAAATGTTAAGCGACAAAGCCATGACACGCACTCACGGGTCATACACTCACATCGTACGCGTCAAAACCACACAAAAGTGTTGGCGTCAGAAAGAAAGGAGGAAATTAAAATGGGGATTAAGTTATACCCTCGGTATAAGCCCGTGCAACGCCGGGCCATGAAAGCTAGACGCACATAGATAGATAGACGCACATAGATAGATAGATACGTGTGTTTACCTTCGAATTTTAATAGTGTAAGACTAGCTTTCATGCCCGGCACAAAAAACATTTTGTGATTTTCGTAAGCTGCTGTTTTTCTGAGAAATAACTTAAACAGTAGTAATTTGTACATTTTTTATTTCAAAGTACGTTATTTTTGAAAATAGTTTGAGATGTTTGAGAGCAAAAACGGAAATATTATGCCCTAAAAATGAAGGTAATGATTTTTAAAATATTTTAAAATACGCGATTTTACATTTAGCCAATCAATGGCGTCGAAAATTAGCTTTGCGCCAAGAGTAAGAGAATAATAACGTCGCGCTGATTAGCAACACGAGGGCTTTTGGCGACGGTCCGCGTAATTTTGAACCATGGTTAAGTGACGCGGACGACACCTGAGCTGGCACCCCCTCTCCTAACTACCACACCAACGGGAGGACATTTGAGCTCTCGGCAGATTTAACGTGCATCGCTCCCCTACACGGCGGATCTGCAGTGGTACTAGGATCGAACCCATGACATACCAGCCATGATCCGATGCCTAGACCACTCGGCCACCGCGGCCTTAGCTTTGTACCAAAGACTTTTGACCTGTTTCACCGTCGACCGCATCTAACTCAAGGGTTACACTAAAAATTCTGCCTTAAACAGGGGGAAATCAGTAAATTTGGCGAGTAAAAAAAAATGCGAGTGAAAAAGTTATTTTTTTGTCAAGTTTTCTTTACATAATTTTCAAAATTTAATAACTATATATGTCAGATTAAGATGATAAAATGCATTCAATGCATTTCTGAGATTAATTTAAAATATTTATCAGTATCGAAATTTTTGTTCTCTTTCATAAAACTTATAGTTTACTTTAAAATAATGCCTAATGTATAATTCCGTAATAAAAACAAAACAATTGCCCATTTCGAAATTTTTTTTTGGAAATAGTCAGTTAAATAGGCATAAATTCCTTAGGAAAAAAAAGCTATGTTCATATTATATATTCTTTATTATTAATTGCTTTTTATTAAAATATCGAAAACCAATAAATTTTTTGCAATACATTTAAATGTAATCTTCAGTCGAAATCTTTCAATCGTTATGCGAATATCCTGTGGATTCCCTCCAATTAAAAATTATTTTCTATTTGAACCTCCCATTCATTATTATTGCCTATTTTCACTTTCTGCTATGGGTCTGTGTGGCTCAGTTGGATAGAGCGTCGCTTCCGTTAGGCCGCAGAGTGTCTAATTCTTATTTTCTGGGTTCGAATCTAGAGAATTCGATTTTGTTCATTTCTGCTTATTTTTCTCACCCCCGTAAATTAATTTTCTCTTCTTCAATGATTGAATTCACTTGCTGCATCCCCACTGATCTGAAATTTACTTCATTTTCAGTGCTGCCATTATTTAAGCAAATGGTATGTCACAATTAATTGCTAAATGAGCATTATTTCTAAATCGTTGGGTATGAATTACTTTTCGTGTTATTAAATCGATATTCTACACTAATCAACTTCAAGCCTTTCTCTTTTGGATCCATTCATTTAAAAAATAAAATTCCCAAAACTTTTTTTTAAAGAATTTTGTAAATGTAGTCCAAATTTTTACTTCATATTGAATAACTTCGTCATTTATCAAGGTAATCTCACAAAACCTTTTTTCCGTGTGTAAAGCAATATTATACGCAACATATACGAAGATTGAAAAAATTGCTTGAAAATTACGGATTTTAAAAAACATTTTGTGATTTTCGTAAACTGCTGTTTTTCTGAGAAATAACTTAAAAATTAGTTTTTGTACATTTTTTATTTCAAAGTACGTTATTTTTGTAAATAGTTTGTGATGTTTGAGAGCATTAACGTAAAAATTGTGCCCTAAAAATGAAGGTAATGATTTTTAAAATAATTTAAAATACGTGATTTTACATTTAGCCAAACATTGGTGTCGAAAATTAGCTTTGCGCCAAAGACTTTTGAAATGTTTCGCCGTCGACCGCATCTAACTCAAGGGTTACGCTAAAAAATTCTGCCTTAAACAGGGGGAAATCAGTAACTTTGGCGAGTAAAAAAAAAAAAAAAATTGCGAGTGAAAAAGTTATTTTTTCGTCAATTTTTCTTTATATAATTTTCAAAATTAAATAACTGTATATGTCAGATTAAGATGATAAAATGCATTCAATGTATTTCTGAGATTCATTTTTAAAATATTTATCAGTAGCGAAATTTTTGTTCTCTTTCATAAAACTTATAGTTTACTTTAAAATAATGCCTAATGTATATTTCTTTTTTTTTTCACATATAAAAAAAATGCGAGTGAAAAAGTTATTTTTCCTTCAATTTTCGTCAATTTTTCTGTATATAATTTTCAAAATTAAATAATTATATATATGTCAGATTAAGATGAAAAAATGCATTCAATGCATTTTTGAGATTCATTTTTTTTTTTTTTAAATATTTATCAGTATCAAAATTTTTGTTTTCTTTCATAAAACTTATAGTTTACTTTAAAATAATGCCTAATGTATATTTCTTTTTTTGACATAAAATCGAAGAATTTGCCCATTTCGAAACTTTTTTTTGCATAACTTCCTTAGAAAAAAAAAAGCTAATGCTCATATTATATACTCTTTATTATTAATTGCGTGTTCTTAATATGTTGTAAATCAATACATTTTTTGCGTTACATTTAAATGTAATCTTCAATCGAAATCTTTCAATAGTTATGTGAATATCCTGTGGATCCCCTCATTTAAAAATTAATTTCAATTTGAACCTCCCATTCATTATTATTGCCTATTTTCGCTTTCTGCTACGGGTCTGTGTAGCGTAGTTGGATAGCGCGTCGCTTCTGCCAAGCAGATATACATATGTCTGGGTTCGAATCTAGAGAATTCGATTTTGTTCATTTCTGCTTATAATTATTGTAGTCTTTAGATTTTGATTTCATTCAGGAAATTTCATACCATTGAAATATTGTTATTTTTATCCTCTGGGGACTTGCCAGTCAGGCTTGGCCAACCTGGCTGTTCCTGATTTCAGGGGAGTTGGTGGTGCGATTGTCAGGTCTGTGTGGAAAGTTTAACTCAGAAATTAATCAAAATTTTTTGATTCTTGACTCAAAAGAATTTTTTTTTTTTTGTCTTTTATGCTGAGAAGAAAATACTGTGTTATTTACGTCCATTTTAATGCATTTAGATGTGATATGAATATTTTTCTGCCTATAGTTTGATAGTTCAGCATATCACATATATATTCTTCATTATTAAGCCTATTTTCTTTGCCTTATAATGATACTCCAAGCATTTCTAAAGTTACAAAGGTTACTTTGATTTGAAAGTATTTTTTCCTTTGTTTTACTGAACCTAAAATAATTTTGTAATACATTTATTTCTTCATATATGTAACATTTCTTATCAAAATATTTTTGAATATGAAAAATATTTTACACACATATATAAAATAATGAACAAAACATAATTAACCAGTTTTTCAATGAAGTAACTGTATATTACCTCTGAAAAATATTTTTTCAAATAGCTGTGTATTATCTTTGAAAAATATGGTAAAATTGATAATCTTCATTTATTTTTTAACATTTAAAACTAACTTTTTAAAAAAAGAATCAAACACTTTTATCAATTTAATTTGTCCTGTTTTACATTTATTTTATCCATGCACACATGACATAACTTTCATAGAAAAAATAAAAAAGCTGTGTTCCTATATTATATGCTTCATTATTAATTGCCAGCCTTATTTTCTATGCCTTATAATGATACTTCAAGCATTCTCTAAAGTTACAAAAGCAATTTTAATTTCAAAATATTGTTTCCTTTGTTTTACTGAATATAATATAGTTTTGTAATACTTTTTTAATTTACATACCACTTATACCAATATTTTTTGAATATTAATAATGAACAAAACATAATTAACGAGTTTTTTTAATAAATTAGCTGCATATATTATCTTAAAAAAACATAATAAACCTGATAATATTTCATTTTTTTTAAAAAACAAGCATTATAAAAAAGAAATTTTTATGTCAATACCTACTTAGGTCAAAAATTTTTTTTTTGTTTTAGTTACTTTTTTATTATAAAGTTACGATTAATATAAAAACAGTCCTCGCGCTTTACTCTGGAAACTTCTTCAATTATAATATTTAATTCTCTGGCTAATGGTTCCACATGCATTAATTTTTTTCAAAAAAAGGTAGTTTTAAATGTCAAAAAATAAAATAAATGGTTAAATAGTTACAATTAATAAAAATATGTATGACAGAATCACAATATTAAGTGACAAAATAGAAAGTGATTTTCCTTTCGATGATTGGTGTTGGACTATTTTGTTTGGAACTGTGTTTATTTAGTATACAATTAAGTTTAAATCTTGCAATAAAATAGTATAGTTAAAAAAAGTCACTTTTTCAGAAATTATGCCATCCCAGGTGGGATTCGAACTCATGAACTTTTGCAGTAGAAGTCCATTGCGCTACAGGGACCAATGAACGATTTTGCTTTCTATATATGCTGTTGGACTATAATGTTTGTTTGTTAACATTTTAAAATTTAATTAATGAATTTACATTTGAAAAAGTTGTATTAACATCAAATGTCACCCACTAGAAATTGAAAAAAAATAAAAGCAATGTTTATGCATTATATGCTCCATTATTAATTTTCAGCCTAATTTCTATGCCTTATAATGATACTTCAAGCATTCTCTAAAGTTAGAAAAATAATTTGCTTATAGCATGATATAATTTTGTAATACATTTCTTCAATCCATACCACATCTTATAAAAAATATTTCTTGAATATAAAACATTTTACACACATATGTAAAATAATGAACAAAACATAGTTAGCCATATAATATTTTTTAAAAAAATCATAAAAATGATTATCTTCTTTTTTTTTTTTAAAAAAAGGTAGTTTAAAAAAAGACACTTTCATATGAATTTCATTTGTCATTTTGTACGTTTTTTTGTCAATCCACATATGTATGCACTCGGTAAAAGCCCGTGCAACGCCGGGCCATGAAAGCTAGTTTATCATATTTACCGACTTTTTACCTGCTTTTGCTGGTTTATCTAACGACATTTGAAAGTGTGATTTAGCAGGCATGGTAAATTGGCGGCATAGTATTTCAATTAGATTATATTGCTTGGCATTGTCGGTTTGTTCTTGTTTTTCATAAAATTCCTTCTCAATGATATGGAAATGTAAATAGAGACGTGATATTACAATTATAGTGCTCCACCATATAGTGGTCAATTATATTTAGGGACCTGCCAAACATAAAATTATACATTTAGTGCTCCGCGAAATTCTAAAGATCTCTGTGTTTGAGTACGTGTCAAAGAATTGATTTTTTGTATTTAAATAGAAAAGAGTGATGAAGTAAAGTGAGCAAAAAAGCGATTCTGTTATATGGGGATTTTGGTTTAATCCTTTTTGAATGCATTGCTAAGCGCCGGTTTATTTTTGTCACCACGCTGAGCGATAAGTTAATGAAGCTAGTTACTCTGATTAAATGCAAAATTAATGACCAGTAATTTCCTACTTACAATACAAGAGTGGTAGTTAAAATATTTTTTCTTGTTTGGCTCTTGTTTATTCATGAGAGTAGACCAAAATGTTTATCAAGACGAATGGAATGTTCAGCTAAGCGGTTTCTTTTTTAGTCGTTTGAAGTGAAAAGGATAGGAGGAATTGATTATGGTGTATGTGAGAAGGTTTGATCATGCGTTGGAAAGTATTTGTCCGAAATGTAGACATTGCGTGAGATTGAGAGGAAAAAATTTGACTGATACATTTGATACGAGTTGTCGAAGACAAGGTGTTAATCCGCAGAGGCATAAGAATTTTCCTTCAAAATGATACAAGTATTATATTCAGATTTTATTTTTTCTATGTGTTTCCTTGCCCTTTTTCTATAATTTCTATTTCTTTTCCAAATGTTTCTCCTTGCTTCATGAACTGTTCCATTCCTATCCTTCCAGCATGTTGCCTTGTTTCCCGTTTACTGGGATACGAGCTTGAAAATCAGGCTCTTGGCGCCCTTTTGTCGCGCTTTAAAATTTTCCGGACAAATAGAGTATTGAAATAGGATTTAACCACTAATTTTCCATCCAGAAAATTTATAACCAGGTATAGTAGGTTTTTTAAAAAAATTTTTTGACCATTTCAAAAATTTAAACATTTTTTGGAACATGATCTAGAATTTAATTAGAATGGCGCCATTCTTTGCCGATTCTATTAATGCAGGTCCCTTCATCGCCAAGAATAAGAATATGAAAAAATGAGTTCAAAAGCCGAAATGTAGAAAAATATATGCAATGAGTTTATATACAGTGAATATCAGTTAACACGAAACTGAGGAGACGGAAGTATTTTTTCGTGTCAAAAGAATTTTGTGTAAAAGGATATTACAAAAAAAAAAAAAACATATATTCAACAAAATTAAGTATATTACATAGTGCATTTTATTCGCATAAATATATTATAAAAAAATTATTGAAACGAAAGCTGAAAGCTTAATGAAATTGAAGACAAAAATTTCACGATTTTTGAAAAGCAAAGCATTTTTGAGTTGTTGCAAAATAATCTATGTTTCTTTGTATTGTCTTTTTTAGCATTAAATTGTCAACAAATTGTTCGATGTCGTCCATTTTGCTATTCATTTCACCATTGGAATGTGCGTCTTAATAACTGCGCATACTTTTCATGATGTTCCCCGTTTCGGATGACTTGGGTACATAACTTGCTTTATTCCTTTCATTTTCGTCGTCGGAATCTGCATCAACGATATTTTTTGAGCTTTGAACAACTCCAAAATGTATTTGTCTGCTCTAATTGAAGGATGTGAACGCATTATTGTCATCTACTACAATGAATTCTTCCAATGATGCTGTAGGACAGTCCAATTATACATGAACTTTCTCAAACACTCCTCTTAAATCTCGCTTACGTGGCTGGTGTTTTCGGTATTTTGTTCATTCTCAGAAGGGAAATCTTTTCGTTTTAAGCGTTTTTCCTTTTGTGTGAAGATAAAAAAAAAAAAAATAGTTGACAGTAGTTTGTTGGGATTATTGTATTATTTTGTGTAAAACCGGTTAGGATTTTTCTGTGAAACCATCACCTGTGAAATTTTACGAGTTATACATTTTTTGGCTCTAAGTTGATAGACAAAACAAACTTAATTCAACCCAAATTGTGTGTTACAAATAAGGAAATTATTGATATATAATTAATTCTTCCGTCGACTCATTATTTATTTACTATGAAAATATTTAAAGTATAATTTTTGCTTTTGATAAGTATGAATAAACGCTGCATTTTTCACTGCATGTTTTCAAATCTGCACTTGCGAGGCCTTGAAATGTCATCAACACATCGAAAATGGCCTTTTATCTTGGCCTTTCAGCAGGCGGATTATAATACTTGGATCTTATTGCGGGAGGAATGACAACACTGTCTTCCTCAGTTAAAACACTTTTGTTAGTAGGGATGCTATCTCTAACGTAAATTTTAAGAGATCCGTTTTGAGTTGTTGGAGGAATTTCATTTGATCTTGTTTGTACTGAAACCAAGAACTTGCTTCAGTTATAACAATGAAATGAATGGGTTCGAGATATTTGGATGGTAAAGGATGATCCAAAGTTGTCTTTATGTATCAAATATTTCCATGTTTTTTTTTCATTGCTATGATCTGAATTTGATTATCTTTCCAGTATGCATCGTTCATATGCTTTGGCCCCACATAGTTTAATAGTTTACATAGTTTTACCCAAAAGATTACTAGGTTCAGAATCTGTAAAATTTCTTCTGTGTGAGAATTCGTTTCCGTTTAGGCACTTGAAAAACATTTTGGTTAAAAGTTAGCACAGTATTACACAATTTATATGATATAAAAGCTCGTCGCAAGATTAAAGTACTCGGATTCACTTAGTTTGAAAATTTTAAGTATTAAAATCAATCAGATCAATTTATTTAATTTACTTGTTTATCTACACAGGTAAATCTCGGGACAAGCTTTTATATCATATAAATTGTGTAATAACGTTATAAGTTGATTGTTAAAAAGTTCTAAAGGAAAAGTTTATTTTATTCTTTTTAGCGCATTTAAATAAAAGCTTGTTTTTAATAAAGATTTTTTACTTTTAATTTATCTTTGACTTTTTAGTTATCTCGTTCAACGCATCATTGTTGCAAGGTCATTCTTGCAAAAAGTGTATTAGACGAAAAACACATTTTTTTTAAAAAATCCGCAATTTTTAAGCAATTTTTTCAATCTTCGTACAGATCTCGAACAATATTGTTCTGCAGACGAAAAAAAGGTTTCGTTAGATTTTCTTCATAAATGACCAAGTTATTAACTGTTAAATAAAAATTTGGAGTATTTTTTGAAAAACCGTAAAACAAAGTTTCCTTCATTTTATTTTTTAAATGACTGATTCTAAAAGAGCAAGACATGAGCTGTTTTAGTACGGAATGTCGATTCATTTAAATGAAAAATAAATTCTTACGCAATGATTTAGACATCATTTTCATAAAAAACGCATCGATTTTGACTCATTTTAAAAAAATCGTAAAAAATACAAATATTATTATATTGTAAAAAATTTATACCGTATCGCGGTGAAATAAATTATCTTTCCGATTCTGTAATTACTTTTTTGTCTGAGTTTCATAGATAAAATTAGATCACTGTTTTAAAAACGTCAAAACTCCAAAAAGATTTCCCCTAATCTCGTTCTTTATTTTGCGTCGCCGAACACAGCGGAATAAACAGCCCACAGGGGTAAAACAATTACGCATTTTAAGATTCATAATATCGTTTTAACTAATTGCAATATCTGAATATAAATATTCAAAATATGCATTGTCATCCAAACTAAACGTGTATACAAAATATCAGTTCAATCGGTTGAAGATATCAGCATCAAAATTGAGTTGCAAGATTCCACCCGAACAAATTACATACATTGCAAATTAAATAAAAGCTTGTAAAAATAACAAAGTCCGGGATATCCCTCATGAAATGATAGCTCTTCATATAACACTTGTGATGTGAGATCAAACTGGCCCCATCTCTCACAGACGTTCCAAGAAATGGAAGACCTAAGACTAGCCATTCAAATAATAGTTGCAATTTCGTCTGAATGAGACTGATCTTAGTCTGTACATGAAAATTTTGTGTGAGAATTGTGAGTAAAAATGTCAAAGGTATCAGAATGCTGGGGTTCCACGATTACCGATACGTTTTTAGATGACTCCTTTTCTTGACGGCACCATCTGTCACGGGAGATGTTGAAGACAAGTGTTTTGGTCGTTCGCCAATTATAGATGAATCTTTTGTGCGTGGATGTGTTACGGATTGCCAAATTCGTTCCGTATCGATGTTACTACAGTGATGGTCACTTATGTGAAGGCTGCGTTGGGGATATTCAAGATGACATGGCGCACGTCTGAAAGTTTGTCACTGGTTTTGAGATCTAGGTGGTATTCTGGAGTCTCGCCTGTGGTCCATAAACGAGTCTCGGGTTATGCCTTTTTGTATCTCTTAGAAGGTGGATTATGTTACACCTTTAAAGAAAGGCACGTGATGCAGAATGGTTTCTATTGAACGTAGCCAAGATTTACTATTAAGGCATTGGTCCTTTGTCCCCTTTCTTTGGTAGACTTAAAAATCGGAGATTGGAGTGATAATTTTGCTTGTTTCTTACAAGTCTTGACGAAAGTAAGTCAAAGGTTGAATTGCCCTAGAATTGATGCGATGGCAAATTTACCGCGAGAAACTAAATGATCTTAGGGAAATAATTAGTTATTTATCAGGAAATTGATCCTTCAGTGGAAACCACCGCAAATCTATGAACATAGTTCAAAAACCTAACAGATGAGCAAGGAGTAAAACACCTCTCCCAAAAAGGCTAAGATGCAGAAGTCTGCGGGAAAGGACACGATTTCTGTTTTTTTAGACTGTCGGAGAGTTATTTTACCCCGTATGCTTATCACTGCCTGTTACTGAACAAATTGTGTGATGCTCTGGTCAAGAAACGGTGCAGTAGGATCACACACCAAAGGCATCCATCTTCTTGCCGTCTTCTTGCACCTGCTCACTTACCTCGATATATAGACAAGGAAACAAAGCGATGTACTTTAAAGTTTTGCTACATTCATTCTGTTCTCCCGATCTCACCCTACCCTAAACGATTTTTTCTTATTCTTAGAGCTTTAAAAATCATTGAGGAGATTTGACCACATAAATAACGTCATTCACATGTACGATGTATATTGAAATTTCAATGAAATATTTTATTTAGAATCATATTTATATAAAATTCAGAACCTCTAATGTTTTTATATAATTACTTCCTTACGCTTAGGTTTCTTTGTGGCTCTTTTTTTATTTATTTAATTCTTTACTGAAATGAACAACCAATATTTTTATTAATTATATCATTTTACATTATAGTTTTAAGTGTTATAATCCTGAACAAAATGGCGTACACCACGGACAGTTACCATAGCTGGATAATAGTTGCAGCATCCCACATAATTCATTTCTTTCTCTTTGGAATGTTCAGAGTTGGAGGATTATTGTATGTCGAAGCTATGGCCATTTATGGCATAGACAGAGAAACTGCCTCTGTTCCGTTCGTCATTGCTTACACATTAAGGTGTCTATCAGGTAAGTAGAATTAAACAACCTTATTTAAACATAATTGATGCACTTTTAACTGGCTACCTTCACTAATAAATCTATGAAATCTAGCACAGAACAGAAACTGATACTCGTACAGGAAGTCCAAATGCCATGTGATTTGACCGTTATGAAAACGTAATTTTGGCGTTTTGTATTTAAAAGATTCAATTAGATTGTTCCATTTTCAAGTTACGCGACACTGGCCTCCCAATGTTGCTCGGAGATCGTCACGACCACACGATACAAGGCTGATAACAATAGAATTGTTGCATCGCGCATATGGGACGCTGGATGCGAAGAGGATGAAATATATTGTGAAATAGATATTTCCTAAAGATGCATATATTCCTTCCACTCATATTTTTGTCTAGATTTCACTTGAAATACATAGATTTAGGCGTTTATCAATGTATCCAATTTCGAATCACGATTTCTTCGAACCAGTTACTAATTTCTTTTATTCCTGTAATTTGAGCCCGTTTTACTCGAGGCGCCTTTCTTCCAGTCTATTCGTTTCCTAGTGAGAAGAGGGAAAAGAATTCCTTTTTTATGCACAGGAAAAAGTTGACTGAAAAGGGAATGCTGGATTCATCGGTACAATGATTGAGTACGAAGGCGCAATAAAAACCTTTTCTCCATCTTCAATACACAGGAAGCTATGTGTGAAGAACGTAGCTTTCACAATATACTGTTAGTTGAGTCAACTAATGGGGAGGAGAACGCGTTTTTTTTTTTAGTGTTTGAAGTTGACCGCGTGAGAAGGAACTCGGGTGATTTCTGTTGAAAACTAACTCCCGACTGTTTGCTTCTGTTAGGTGCAGCATAAGTGCCTTTACTGTTTGTAACTTGTGGGAAAAAGGATTGTCTTAAGCCCCTTATATTGAAGAAAATCTTTTCGCCAAAGAGGGACTTTTAGCGAAATACAGAGAAAGATTGCTTATCCAATTGCTTACTACAATTGATACAAACAGTGACGTAACGGAGAGGGTTCGTAACGTTACCAACCCCCAGTGATGTAACATTAGGGCTCCCCTGCAAAGTCATGTTTTGGGCCTCAAGCAGGATCTTACAATCTTACAAAGGATTGCAAAACCATATCATAACATAGACTTTGGGCCCCCTAGAATCTTGCCCCATCTCGAGATGCGGGGGGTTGTGGAGGAGTACGTTAGGCCACTGGATATAGATGTCTTTTATACTGAGTGTCATTTGGAGCATTTTCCATTACATGTATTTAAGGCAGAAGGGTCAATTTCACTAATGTGTCGTAGCTGTTTACATTATTAGTTGTGATTTATTGGGAATTTCTTTTTTAGATTCTCATTGGAGTGTATACTCAACCAAATTTCTACCGGACACAACAAATATTTTTCAGACATTTTAGATGTTTGTTGAAGGTCTTAGACCTATAAGGCTCTTATCTCCTTTCCTCTTCTTTATCTATTGCTAATTAAAATTAATAAAATAAAAAAAATTATCTTTATCAAAATTTGGGAAAGACTTGGTATATTTAAGATAAATTTCGTTACCATTTAAAGAGCTATAAAAGAGATGAAGAAAGAATAAAATGATCAGGGCAGTGGGCGGAGTGTGCCTAGCTAATCCAGATGTAGCAAAAGGCCTCAAAAGATGATTAAATAAAAGTGTAAGAGAAGTTTAGAGATAAAGAAATAGCACTACAAAGATGGAGATCTAAAAGAGTAATAGTTAATAAATGGTATAATGGTGTTAATTTGATCAATTAGAATTTGTCTTAGTCTAATGGAGAAAATTCCATAGTAACAATTGGAAAAAAAGACACAGAAAGTATTAAAAAAAATCCAATAGTAGTTCTAGAGACAATGCGATGCCAACACGCAAGCACTACGTCTCTTATTTCTCAGCTGGTTATTTTTAGCAATAAAATCAAAGTAAATTCTACGATATTTGTTGTCAAAATTTCATTCTCTCTATACTTGCATATTATTACTAAATATACTAAAGCAAATTTACATGTTCAGAAAAAAATTACCTAATTTATTTTCATGTGGGAGATCATTCCTTTTCTTTTTCATAAACAAAAATCTTCAATTAATATATGTTTTACTGAATATAAATACATTATATACACTGGTGTCCAAAAGTTAAGCATAATTGATAATTATGTGCATAAAGAAGGAACTGTAAATCAGAATGGCGGGAAATGTGATATGCGAGTGTAAAATTGTTATAAAATGAGGAAGCAAATCAAAAGAAAGATAATAATTAATTTTATTATCCAAAGTAGCAGTTTTTTGAAAGAAAACTGAACATAGCAAGGATTCACACTTTAAAGAAAAAAGAAAGAAAACATTAAATAAAATACTGATGCTGCAGTTTAATAAGGCATGTGGTCACCTCTCTGACAGCGATTTACCATACTTGCTATGAGATGATGAATGAGTTGTGGGCTCAAACAGTTCCAAGCTTCTTGGAGAGCTCTCTTCAGTTCTGTAACGGTGCTTGGTGGGTGCGAAAGGGCTGCAATTTTTCACCCGAGCGTATCCCATACATGCTCGATATGATTTAAATCAGGAGAGTTCGCAGGCCACGACATGCACTGGATGTTTTCCGTTTCAAAGAAGTCATCAATCAGCACCGCTCGGTGACATGGCGCATTATCATCCACATAAATATGAAGTCAGGACCGACAGCACCTCGAAACAAGCGAACATAAGGCTCAAGAACTTCGTCTCTGTATCTTTGAGCAGTCACAGACCCCGTGTCAAAGAAATGGAGGTCTGTGCGGCCGTCTATCATGATGCCTGCCCATACCATTACTCCCCTTGATGGAAAATGATGTATTTCCGTTATGTTTCAAACTCCAGTTCAAACTAGCGCGTTTATGCGCAGACGCGACGGAAATGCAATCAGCTGGTCTTCTGGCATACAGGCCTGTCTGCCATACATGAGTCTCCTGTAAACAGTTTGTCTCGAAATTCGTATTCCTGTGGCGACTGTGAGCGCCGAACCCAGTGCTCTGGCAGTACTGCCCCTCTGACGTCGCGCACTTATTGCCAGATATCGGTCTTGGTGAGGGGTTGTGACTCTTGGTCGACCTGATACTGGTTGTCGGGTAAAATCTCCCGTTCTTTGAAACCTCTGCCACAGTCTTGAGATCACAGACTGGTCCACATTCAGAATTCGAGACACTTCGGTTTGTGATTGGGAGGATTCCAGCATTCCAACGATTCTACACTTCGTAAACATGTCCAATTGGCGTCTTTGTGCCTTCATTCACCTTGTTTGATGGTTAACAATGTTCCTTCGCACAGCAGTTGCACGAAACTTGTCTGAACTGCCTATGCTGCGTGAATCGGTTTCTCCGCGTTCCGACATGCGGCAGTGTTTCGCGCAGGACGTAGTTGACTGAAAAGTTTAGCATAAACCCAATATTTCTTCTTCACCCAATTAATATCCGCAAGAAATGTGGAATAATTTTACGAATATTTACTCCATGTTTTTCGCATTTTACGATTTATGCTTAACTTTGGACCCAGTGTATGTCATTTATATAGACCACGTTATATAAACACTTAAGTGTGAGCCATCCCCTCCCCCCCCCATGAAATGAAACAAGTTAAAAGGTGGTTCATTAAATCCGTTCTTAATCCAGATTTAACTTTCTACAAATCAAATTATTTTTTCTATATGTGAAATACTTCTACAAATATATTTTATCTGATTATCATCAAGTAAAGTAATAAAATAAGGATGATTTTGTAAGCAACTGTTAAAAAATTAAATTCAGAATTAAAGCGCAGATTAGTAAAATTATTTTGTCGTGAAATCCATTTAACAATTTTTTTTAATATCGTTATTCCCCCCCCCCCCTGGCTTTATGCATTTTAAAGGAATTATTTTTTCTCCGAGGAATTTTAATTATTTAAATTCTTTTTTTATATATTTATATATTATTTGAAAAGCCTGCTGGGTGGCGTAGTTGGTTTGACGCTAGTCTTGTACGCCCAGTTTGCGGGTTCAACTCCGGCCTGAGTCGGTGGATTTTCACGATACAGAAAATTGACAGCGTCCATGTCATATGATTATACGGCCTGTTGAAAATCCCTAGAGTATCTGTTTGACTTTTGTTCTCTATACAAACACCTATAGCAAATTTCCAACACGATTTCGCACCGTCAGAGCTCAGACGCCTCTCCCTGGGGAGGAAAGTGAGTGTCAAAATTACATTATGGCAGTTAGTATTCACCTGTATGGTGCCGCACTAAAAAGTGATACCAGCTCCCAGGGAATGTGGTAGGTCTGCAAAGGGTAAAATAGCAATCCGCAGTACTATTGGAAATAAAATGTTATTTTAAAGTTATTAACTACGAGACTTAAAACTAATAATAGCATAATTTAATTTAAAAAATGTTATCTGATATTTTCAATTAAAATTAACCTTTTAATTTCAAATTTCACCTAGAATTTTGTGTTTGATCGATATGTATGATCATTTGCTAATCATTCTCTAGCTTTTAGATGCAACAATTTATCTAATGCCACTATAACATTTCAGGGCCGTTATCAGGATATCTTATTAATGTCCGTCCTGTCATATCATTCGGATGCGTGTTAGCAGCAGTTGGGGTTGGCGTTTGTTGTTTTGCGAAAAGCATCACATTCATAAGCATTGTATGGGGTGGACTGTTTGGTAATTTATATATATTTATCTTTTTTTTTGTATATGTATATAACTGTAATAGACTGACATGTTGTGTTTCGGATGAACTTAAGAACATGGTACGGATACACCAATTGATGAAAATGGTTTTCCATGTCCGCTTTGCCTGGGACTCTTGTGTTCTCTACTAATGGTTACAGATTAACCATGACGAAAGGAACATTCTCGTCATGAAAAGGAAAACATTCTACTTCTGCTATTGATTGCAAAATCTATGATCCAATTTGTTGACGATTGTCTTCCTTGTTGAGAAAAGGGACACTGCAGTAAGAGGGGACCAATTAAGAGGAGAATTTCGTAGGATATTAAGTCAAAACGTTTTACTATGTATACCAGAAATGAAATTGTAAGAAAGCCTGGATGCTACACGTACCATAAGTGTAGCCAAAAATAAGCTATAAATTATCAATCTATTCAACCATAATGGAATTGCGGTACAACTTGGTGATGAAAAGCCATCAGTTTGGTGATATTTCCGTGTCATGCTCTTAAATTTTACCTTCTATTCCTTATAGTTAACACAGTACTGTCTTTTAATTAAACCAAATTTTTTAGAACAAATCCAGTCCAATGAGTCCATTTGTTTGCAATATTCATGATTTTTTTTCACGTTATTAACTCCCCGTTTTCAAGCTGCATGCTGAAATACGCACCAGACTGTGGCAAGAATATGCACGCTTTCTTGAGTAAAATAATGTAAAGTAGATCACCTTGTCAGCATTTTTTTTTTTTTTTCAAAACTGTTCCAGTGAAAAGTACGTCTTACGTAAAAATAAAGATTATCCACTTCAAATTAATTTTTAGGAAAGGGGTTTCCACACTTTAAACATAAATGGATATTTTGAATTGGCATATATTCAATAATGCCACAACATTTCTTGAAGCCATAGGGCCTATGAGCATACCTGCAACCCTTTTAAACAAACAGTATATTGCATATGTTGTACAAACGGTAACCCCTAACAAATAAATGTTCCTGACACAAGCTCATAAATCTAAGCACAAACCAACTCGACCGACTGTCTCCTTTCGATTAAATGGATAATGCTGGTGTATGGTGGCAGGCCGAGGCCAAAACACGGATGATGGTCATAATGAGTTAGTCTGGCCATTGCTGCTAGTTGGCAAATATTTTAAAATTCCCAGTTTTTTGGAGAATATGTTCGAAAACAACATTTAATGATTTAAATCATTCAAGCCATAATCTTATTGAGGTAGGGATGTCTTAGGCATTGGCTAACTAGCCCGGGTCTCATTTCGTTCTCGACTATGTCTTAATGAGATCCTGATTCAAATAATTTTTATGGTCAAATATTATTCCCGTACATAATCTCCAATAAACATAGAATTTCAAACTACATATCGATTGGCAAAAGTGGTAAGAGTGTATTAATATGTGATGACCGTTGTTCATTAGGCCTAATACCATAAACAATCCTTTAACTCATTTAGTCGAAATGTGACCAATGGTCGAGCGGGTTTGTGCCCAGGTTTCTGAGACTTTAAGTCATTCTTGCACATTTAATTGTTTCAAATTACCATTTGAAAGAGTACTTGACAATGCATGCTATATTCTGTGTTCTTTTGAAGATCTCAGGTAGGGTCTACTTTTGCATAGGGGCCCAGGGCCTCAAGAAATCTTAAGGTTTCTCTGGGCCCAGACCCTCAAAGATTCTTGAGACGTCCTTGTATTGAGGCCAAGTCGAGAACGAGATGAATCTCCTTTATCAAAGCCAAAGTCCTAGGCTCCGGCCTAGTTGACCAATGCCTTAAGACATCCCTGTATATATTCCATAGTAGACAACACATTATACAAAGTCGTACTTTTTGACGATTATTATTATGTTCCTAATAGCTTCTGTGAAGACGTTTGATTTTGACAACTAAAAAAGAGAGGAAGCGTACAAATTGTCCACTCTCTTTCGCCAACGAATAATCATAATAAATTTTCTTTCTTTTACCCCCTATCCTAAGAAAAAATAGTCTCCAAATGATAGTCTTGATTTTTATTTCGATATTGAAAGTGAATATTATGGAGAATAAAGAGATAAAAATTATATAATATGTGCATGTAATAATATCTTGGGACAAATCTAAAATTAGATATGAATATATAAATTTGTTACTTTTATTCCATGTGAAAGGCACTTGTAATGAATTTTAAGTGAATAAAAAAAAAGAACTTTTGGAGATATACACGAAATTTTTAAGAAAATAATCCCCTATTTAGAATGGGAATTCGAGTGTATAATGAAATTTTTAAGGCTACACTCTACAAATTTCAAAAACACCGATTTTCTTACATTTTCTTGTGCCTCATACCATTGGCAAGCTTGCCACCAAATTTCAGATCTGATAACAAATTAGTTTTTAAGATATTTGAAGTTTTCTGAGACAAGGTTTTGATTTCATTTAAAAGCATTTTCCCTCTCTTAAATTGAATTAATTCAAAATATTTTCCGGACAACCAACTCTTTAAGTATGAAGAGGTTATTCATTTCAATTTTAACTACCAAAATTATTTCTGCTTGATCATGTTTTGAGTTTTTTGAGTACACACAGTTAATTAATTAAAACTGAATTTAAGGCCGATTTTTGTTTTAAAAAATAGTTTATATAGCTGAAAAGCTTTATCATTATTTTTTTCCTGTTAAAAAAATGCCATGGCGAAAATGTTCTCTGGTGCTATGAGAAACAAAATTTCGAAGAGATGGAACACTACTGAAAATGATGCATATAAAAATCAGCCATCAGATAATACTGCAATTATACTTCCGAATACATGTTTTCTAAATTTAAATATTGCAGATAAAAATGAATATTTCCATCCTGTACCAAATTACATTATAGTAAATATATTGTGGTACTATATTTTAGCATTTTAAACTTGCTCACAACAAAAATTCAAACTTGCTAAACTGACCCGATTTAAAACTGGAAAAAAATTAAATATTTTATGCACAAACCTAGCGATTCTTAGGTTAAGTTAGTAGTATTATTATTTTGTACATAAATGCATCGTGTCTCAAAACTTATGTGAAATTATTAGTAATGATTAAGCTGAATAACCTGCCATTGTAATAAATGCCTTAAATATTATGCAAAAATGTATATTGAATTAAAAAGAAATGTTTCTTGTCATATTTAATTAAGGTAATTAATTATGACGGAAAAAATTATTAAGAAATTACAGCTTTACGGGTATGATAAGTTTTTGTTTTATGCTTTTACAAACTTTAAATGCGTTTTTCTCAGACATTCAATTTTGAAGAGATTTAAGTATTTTTTAATACCTAAGGCTTTTTTTCTCTTCAAGGTACAGTCTTGAAATCTTTTGTATATACTCCCAAATGTATGTTTTAAAATAGTTATAAGACATACATGTATGGATTTAGGTAAAAGATTTTAATTAAGTTAATATTTTTAAAATTTTCATGTTTTTTCCAAGTATATAGCTAGAAAAATAATTATTAAAAATCAACAAGGGAACAGATTTTCAAATCCATACTAACTTTTGTTTGCAATAATTTAAGAAATATAAATCACTTAAAATGACATAAAAATTTTAAAAATTGAGCATTTTATAAAAATTTGAAAAACTTGAAAAATACATAATTTTTTGAACAGCCATTATTTTGCAATTTTAAACTGACTTTTTATTTACAGAATAAAATTAATAACATAATCTTAATATAAAACAAATTATTTTTACTGTTGCTGTCTCCAAAAATATTTTTTGAAAAAGGGTACTGTGTAGCCTCAAGCAATGGAAATTGTATCATTATTATTGCACTTATTTCATTTTCGAAATGATTTTTAAATCATAATTTAGTCTTGTATTATACGTGGATTATATGCTACATACTCTAAAAATATCGTAACTTTTTTCAGGTTTAGGCTGTGGATTGGCCTCTTCATCATTGATTCACCTCTTCATCATTCTCACCCAATTGATTCATTTAAATTTCAAAAAGCATGCTTCTAAAGCAAATGGTGTGTCATTGTCTGGTGTATCAGTGGCTGGATTTGTTCTCTCTCCTTTAGTTAATAGTTTGTTGGACACGTATGGACTGAGTGGGACGTTTTTAATTATGTCTGCACTTATGATGAACATGTTACCAGCCTCTTTGCTTTTGAGGGTTCCTACAGAAAACCCTTCCAAAAATGACAAAAATATAGAAAGTCAACCCCTCCATAAGGAACACTGTATTACAAATGTTTCCAATTCTACTAAAAGGTATCCTGAAATTGAGAAGGAACTTCCTATTGATAAAGACAAGGATTCCCATGTGCCACTTCTTGAAATGACGGGCATCAGTAGAGTGCCGCTTACAGAAAGAACTGAATGCGAAATCACGAAAACAAATCTTAATCCTGTCTCAGCAGTTGTGAGGCGCATTAATGAAAAGCAAACTCCAGTTAAAGTGTGTGCCAGCGATGTAAATAATTCACTTTGCGAATCCAGCGAGCAGTGTCTCAATGAAAAGGGCAACGCTCATAAACCATCTAATCGTGATCCAAAGAAGCAAAACGGTTGCCTTAAGTGTTTCAGCATATTTTTGGATCCCACATTCGTCTTTATTTCCATTCCTCGTTGCTTTTCAAACTTTTTCTTTCTCATGTTACCCACTATAATAGTCGATTTCTCCCGAGATAAAAACCTCACTAAATCTGAATCGGTGTCTGTGTTGATGTTATTCTCCGGTTGTGACCTGTTCGGAAAACTATGTCTCGGTTGGATAGTTGACGGCAAATATGTAACCAGCAATAATTATTGTGCCCTTTGTTTCATCATCATTTCGGGATTTCTTGCATTTATAACATGGGCAGAAGGATTCGCCATGATGCTGGTCGGTGTAGCTGGAATATCGTTGTGCGTTGGAACTCTGTCACCGACATTTCCTCTTTTGGTTCGTCAGTATATGGCGAAAGAAAAGCAAACCATGGCCATGGCGTCATCTCTTTTTTTAATGGTTCCTTTAAATTTCTCGACAACTCCATTAATAGGTAAGATTTTTGAATTCTTTATGTTTAGGAAGTTCAATTTCTCCTTTAAATTAAGGTATTTTTACCAGTGTTCCGTGAAATGATTTCAACACAATTAATCTCTATTTCTCACACTCACTCTTTCAGTCTCATTTTTTCACTCTCACTCTCTCTCTCATGCACATTCTATCTCACTCTCTCTCTCTCATGCGCATTCTATCTCACTCTCTCTCATGCACATACTCTCTCACTCTCTCTCTCCTGCACATACTCTCTCACTCTCTCTCATGCACACACTCTCTCATACACACTCTATCTCACTCTTTCTTTCTCCTGCACACTCTCTCTCTCTCACTCTCTCTCTCATGCGCACTCTCTCTCTCTCTCTCTCTCTATATATATATATATATATATATGTTTCCTTTATTTTAAAATTGTATTATACTTGTTATTTAGGATATTTACCTCTATGTTGTTAGCAATGATACGCATAAAAAATGTAAGAATTATAGTGTTCTCAAAATGACAAACTTGTTATTTATGTTCGATTTGTTATTATCTTCATTTCTCAACCACCTCTTCTCTCTCACTCTTCACACATGCTCTCTCTCATTGTCACACGCTCTCTTTCTACATATATATTTGAAATTTTTTACATATTTAAATTGTATTGTATTTGTTATTTAGGATATTAAATTCTTATTTAAGAATTGTTAGTAATGATACAAATAAAAAAAGAAAAGGACGAATTTGTTATTTATGTATTTATATGCATATCGCACAAGAAAACGAGTTGTTACAGAAGAAATCCAACCATAAAGGAAGGGTTTTTATCATAGTATAAAAGGAGTCTTTGTACAACAACGTTGGTTAGAAGTTCTTGTTCTAAATAACTGAAAAATACGTTAATTTGTATGAATTTTTTTCTTTACTTATATTACATTTATAATTCTTTAAACGCTTTAAAAGTTTTTTTTTTATTTAAGCACTTTTTAGTCTCAAGTATTTTACCCTTAATAATAATATTTTTGTCGTTAAAGTTTTTATTAAAAATCAGCAACTAAAAACATTTTTAACAAATAATGTAGTTATTTAAAAAATAAACAGGTTAAAATTCTTACCTCTTCCCTTTTAATGCGAACGTCTGAGGCATGTTGGTCAATATTACATAATAAATTTAATGAATACTTCATTTAGCTTGAGAAGTTCGATTTTAATTTACTACATCATTTTGTACTATTTATTTTTATTCTGTCGTTTCTATTTGTTTTAATTTATCAAGGTAACGGACTCGCGTGTGGCCGGGATGTTATGAGTTCCAGAAGACCTACCCTGTAGGGGAGTGATGCCCATTAAATCTGTAGAGAGCTCAAACGTCCTCCCATTGGTGTGGTGTGGTAGTTAGGAGAAATGGTGCCAGCTCAGGTGTGGCTCTCGTCACTTGACCATGGTTCAAAATTATGAGGTTCGTCACCAAAAGCCCTCCAGTATAGCTGAACAATGCGACTTTAATATTCACTTACTTACTCACTCTATTTGTTTTAGAGAATTCATGTTCATTTTCCAAAATTTGAGCAAATGTATAAAATCTAATGTGAAATAAATCTTTTAATCTTCCTTTCGAATTTTGTGTAATGAATGCTTAAAATAATGTGAATAATTTATATCTGGATGTTACACAATGTTGGTAAAAGTAAGTGAAATAATGAATGTCATTTATGAATTTTTTTAAAAAATCTTTACATTACTCTTCGGCTCTTATATTTAAATAGTACAAAATTTGAGCAGTTATTGCATGTATAGTAATACCCCGAACTTAGTGATAGTGTTTACGCGATAGGTGATAACCGTGTAAGTCGAATTCACGTGTTTTCGCATATAAATATATAAAAATTAGTTTTAGTAGGGGCAGGAGACAAAAGAAAACAATAATTCAGAAAAATAAAAATTTTAATAAAATCTTAGATAACACAAATACAGAATTGAAAAATGATGTAATTTTGATATAGAAAATTTCGTAAAATCTACAAAGTAGTCTGCCCGCTCAATGATTTTATTTTTTCCCCTCAAAATTTCCTCGTAGCATTCTAACAATTTTTCATTCCTTGTTTTGTTGAGAAAATACGCTCTTCGTCGGAGTCTATCTTTTCTAAAATTTGTAATCCTTTTCCAATTTAAAAAAAAACCGAGGCCTTCTTTCAAATTTCCAACCCTCATTCGATCTTCTGATTGAACTGGATTTAAAAACTCTTCTGTGTTTTGCTCATCATTTCTTATCAATTGTCAGCTCCTGACTGAGGGATATACTGTGTAGATAAGAAATAAATAATATAAAATAATTATGGATAAGCGTCGATTTTGTACGATATATATGACATTAGCTAAACATCAAGAAACCGGGAATGAGTAATCAATCTGTGTAACACTCAAACAAAAGACGAATCGAGATTTGAAAATCACGCTAGTCGGGTTAGCATAAGTCGAGGTTTACTGTATTTTATACTTGGAGAATAAAATTATCCATTAGTGTTTTTTTTTTAATTATGTAGAGAAGCCTGGTTATAGAATTTTTTACTGGACCAGGGAAAAAATTAAAATAAAAGTTTAAAAAGATCTAAATAATAATAATAAATTACAAGTAAATGCACTTGCTACCCAATTTTATATAAAAAAAATCACATTACTTCCATTTGTCTTTTATTTTGGATATAATTTGCTCATATAGAAATCTCAGTCTTTTGAATTTTGATGCGTATAAATTTATTTCTTCGTATTAATATGTAATTTTTAACCAACACTCAAGGAATCTTCAAAGAAATAATGAGAAAAATTCATTCCAAATATATGCTAAACAATATATATTTCACACATATATACGTCATGTTTTAATGATAAGTTTACAAGCAAGGGATAACCTGAGTATTGATGCGAAAGAATAATGCATTTATACAAAGCATTTATTAAATAGATGGCACAGAATCCAGTTTTTAGCATTAACCGTACAGCCATTTTACAAGGCTGGTGAAAAATAAAGGAGTAGGCGGGTAAACACATGAAATTAACAACATATAATCACGTTCCATTGTAATAATAAGAAAGTATTCCGCACACACACACATATTTTCAAATAAACTGAAATTGTTTCTTGAAAGAAAAAATCTCACTGAGCTTAACAAGAAATGGACAGAACAAATACGTGCGAAGCAATAGGGACTTCAGTGTTTATGTTCTCATTATCTCTTTTTTGACATTTGAACTTGTATTTGCTAATCACTTTACCTCAAGGGCACTGTACAGACACGCGCATCACGATTGTGGGATGACCCGATGATCTCTCCTGGTTTTCCTCTTCCTCCTTTTTTTCACTTTTGATACCACTATTTCATTTTTTCAGAAAATAATTATTTCCTTTCTTCCACCACATTATAATATTGCGCAAAAATTTATTTTGAATCATCGAATGTTTATTAATTTTTATGTTCGTTATTAACCCCTTAAGCGGTCGTTTTTTTTGCCCAAAATGTTCCAAAAAAAGACTCATTATTTTATTGCACATAACTAAGAATATTATTTGAAAGGATGTGAAAAATTAGGAACTCTCTCTTTTATTTTAATTTTCAATGTCAAAGTTTTAACACTTTCTCTTATTTTATAATTGTGAAACACAAAACTCCTAAATTTTGTTTTTTGTAAGTACATTTTGCATGCTATAAAGAATGTTTCATATATCTTACAAGAATTTATCTCCTACCTACAAAAAAAAATTTCATGTTCTTACCTATTTTTCAAACAGTTGAGGATTTGTGTGTGTATGCATTTTTGTGTATTTCTAATGGGCTGCGCGGATTGGTATTTTACCATTGTAGACCAAGTACATTCCCCGGAAGCTGGTATCTCTTTTTAGTGCGGCACCATATAGGCGGATACCAATCGCCGCAAGTAATTTTGGCGCTCAGTTTCCTCCACAGAGGGAAGGCACCTGAGCTCTGACGATGCGAACCTGTACTAGGATTTAATTTTGCCGAGAGCACCCAAGCCAAACAGACACTCTACGGATCTCTTACATACCGTATAATCATTACGACATGGCCTCGGTCGATTTTTAGCATCATGAAAATCCACCGACTTGGGCCAAGGCTATCTTGAAGACATCAGGGCGTGACAGCCATTATATGACGTCACGAAAGGTGGGAAGACTTTGCTACGCGCACTCGCTTTGTGAGGAATATAAAGCTTAGTACATTTATTTCTTTTCAGGTCATAGACTAATATTTCCACATTTTATTGATTTTTTTTAGTTCTCACTTGGAATATTTTCCGATGAAAGTTATGTATTAAAACACTAGAATGATGTCTAATATTTTCCCGGAAAAGGGACAAATATCACTCGTGAAAGGCTCATAACAGTAGAAGAAAAATCTAAGAAAAACACTGACTGAATGTAAAATAATTTCTACCAGATAAAATTTAAAAAAACTTTACTTGCAAAGAAAATTTGATAAGTAGAACATTAGAGGCATATTAATAAAAAAAATCACGTAAATTCACAAACATTTTGCTGGAGTTCCTTTTTCCTGTGAAAGGACATTTTTTTATGCTCATAGAATCAATGAATCATAACAAAAGAAAGAATTATATATATATAAAAAAAAATGCATGCAAAAATAGATTCTGGATTACATGTTGAATGCGATGGAAAAGTAATCGGTCTGTACTGTATGAAGAAATCTTTATTTTAGTTTTTACTACACAGTTACACAAAATACATCTGGCGGCTCTCTCGCGCCCTCTTACGGAGAAAAATAAGAAGGCTTAAAAAAGGTTACAACATGCCGCCCACCTTGAAATATTATTTCAATATACATGAACAATATAAAGTTATTTTACATGAATACATGAATGAAAATTTAATATTTAAGTAAACATTCACAACAATGAAGTATATATGCATATTAAAATGAGCTACAAATAATAAAATTATAGATTTAAATTTTGGTAACAGACTTACTTTTGTTATATTTCTTTTAAATATGCCATCTGATGTTTTGACAGTAACAACCCTGACTATATTATCTAAGCCAGGATGTAATTGAACAATTCTACCCATTTTCCATTTAGTAGGGGGTAAATTGTCCTCTTTTATAAGGCACAAGTCATTCAATTGAAAAAATTTTGTTGGCAGAAGCCATTTTGGCCTTTGTTGCAATCGAGATAAATACTCTTTGTCCCAACGTTTCCAAAACTGTTGAACTAGTTTTTGAATTTGTTGCCATCTAGTAAGATAAGAATGACTTGAGTCAATGTAATTAGGTTCAGGAATACTTGTCAAAGGCCTTCCAATAATGAAATGACCAGGCGTTAAGGCTGATAGGTCGTTAGGGTCATTAGATATGGGCGTTAATGGTCTGGAATTAAGATAAGCCTCTATTTGAGTTAGAAACGTTTCAAACTCTTCATATGTTAATTTAGTTTCTCCAACAACGCGTTTTAAGTGGTATTTAGTTGACTTTATTCCAGCTTCCCAGAGACCACCCATATGTGGTGCACCTGGAACATTTAGATGCCATTTAATACCATTATCAGTTAAAAATTTACTAACATTTTGATTATAATAATCTGATTTTGCAAGCTTCTCAAATTCCATGAGTTTGCGTTTTGCTCCAACAAAGTTGGAACCGCAATCACTGCATATGTCACTGCTTTTTCCTGCGGGAAATAAACCTCTTCAGAGCTGCAATAAATGCATCTGCTGAAAGATCAGTCACCAGTTCTAGATGAATAGATCTAGTAGTGAAACAAACAAACAGAGCTATGTATGCTTTAAAGGATTTGGAACCTCTACCTTTAATGGTTTTTAATTTGAAAAGGACCAGCATAATCTACTCCACAGCGCATAAAAGCAGGAGCAGGAGAAATGCGAGAAGATGGCAAATCGCTCATCATTTGATTAGTGATGGAAGCTTTTACTTTGCAACATTTTACACATTTTCTTATTAAGTGTCTCTAGCACCTATTATCCAATATTGTTCTTGAATACAAGATTGCACAAGTTGTGTACCAGCGTGCAAGAGAATTTCATGATAATGTCTAATAATGAGATCTGTTAGAATATGCCTTTTTGGCAGTAGGATGGGATGTTTGTGGCCATATGCGAGATTTGCATGTCGCAAACGACCGCCCACCCTGAGAATGTTTGAATGATCTAAAAATGGATTAAGAGATAAAATTTTGCTTCTGCAAGATAGTGGTTGATTTCTTTTTAAAGCATTGATCTCATTATTAAATTCAATAGTTTGCACTAATTTAATTAATACATACATTGCATTGTTTAGTTCATTAGTTTTTGAAAACCTATTTGTTTTATCCTTTGAATTTTTACAATTATTGACAAATCTTAAACAATATGATATTACACGTTTAAGTTTAGAAAGAGATGAGAATTTATGAAGTAAATCATTACCATCAGGCAAGTGATTTGGTACAATAATTGATTGTAATGTAGAGTACCTTTCTTCTGGCACAGCATCATTCAATGTAGGAACAGAAGAGTCTGTCTGAAAAGGAAATGTTTCGTGTAAAAATTTGGGACCACACAACCATATTGAAGTGAGTAAAGTTGAAGATGATACACCGAGGGTTGCAAGATCTGCACTTCCACTGATATGATGCCACTGAGTAGCAGAAGACAACGTCTGGATTTTCGCCACTCTGTTGGCTACGAACGTCTTCCATCGGCTGGCATGGGATCCTATCCAAGAAAGGACTATAGTGGAATCCGTATAAAATTGGGCTTGTGATATAGGGTAATTCAGAGCTTTACAAGTAAAGTCCATCAGTTTAACTAACAAAAGAGCTCCGCATAATTCTAGTCGAAGAAGTGAGACAGTTTTCAGTGGGGCAACTCTTGTCTTGGCTATTATTAGTTGAACGTTGATTTTTCCTGTATCTGATACAGAGCGACAGTAAATTGCAGCTGCATAAGCCTTTTCAGAAACATCACTGAAGCCAAATAGATGAAACAGGTTGTCTAAATCGACTAACAAGAATCGTGGAATTTTGATGTCTTTGACAAATTGTACATCATTAGCAAGTTGTTCCCATTCAAGTTTAATGTCTGTAGGAACCCTTTCGTCCCACTTCAATTGTTGTTTCCACAGTCTTTGCATGATTGTTTTATACTGAATTGTGATGGGTGACAACCATCCAAGTGGATCGAATGTCTTAGCAATTGTAGAAAGTAATGTCCTTTTGGTTAAGGTGCCTTCAAAAGATAAAGGAGTGATTTTGAAGTAGAATACATCTGAAGCTGGATGCCACAGGATACCTAAGGTTTTTACTGTATCATCATTGTCTATATTCAAAGAAGTATTAGATAAAAGCATATCTGAATCGATTGAATTTAAGAGTTCGCTGCAATTAGAAGCCCATTTTCTCAATACAAGTCCGGCACTGGACACCATTTGAGTCAACTGGTTTTGTAGTTCCAGAGCTTCAGAGAGTGAATTGGCTCCGGACATCAAATCATCAACGTAGAAGTCCTTAAGAACTGCTTTAGAAGCAAGAGGAAAATTATTTGATTTGTTTAATGCCAACTGCTGTAAGCATATTATTGCAAGGTACGGCGCTGATGCAGTGCCATAAGCAATCCTTGTCAACCTAAAGTCTTGTATTGGCTCAAAAGGTGAATTACGCCACACGATTCTCTGGAAATCTGAATCATGTAGAGTTATTTGTCTATGCATTTTTTCTATGTCCGCAGTTATGGCTATTTTGTGCATCCAGAAGCGTAGGAGTAATGTTGTTAAGTCAGTCTGTAGCTGTGGACCAACCATTAGTTTATCGTTAAGAGAAATACCACTTGAGGACTTTGCAGATCCGTCAAATACCACGCGAAATTTGTCACCTTTTTTATTGGGTACTGGGTGATGCGGGAGATAAAAACTGGAACTGGCTGGAATGTCAATCTCGTTTTCTGGGATTAATTCCATGTGACCAAGTTTGAAGTAGTCATCCATGAATTTATGGTATTGATCAGAAAGAGATTGGTTTTTACTGAACCGGCGTTCGATTTGCTGTAGACGATGCACGGTAATGTCTCTAGATGAACCAAGTTTATCACTAGAATCTCGGAATGGAAACTTGACTGCGGATCTACCTGTTGAGTCACGAGTATAAGTTCTTTTAAAATGATTTTCGCAAGCAATTTCTTCATTCGTAAAAGGTTTGTTTCAGAGAGTTCCTCTAACTGCCAAAATTTGTCAAGTTGAAACTCTACTGCGTTGTAACTTGCATGATTTGATACGATTCTTTGGCAAGAAAGTTTTGTTTTTCCAAGAACAACCCAACCGAAAATGGTTTCCATTGCAGTTAAAGAATGTCCTGGAACATTTAAATGCCTGTTGAGCATTATTTCTCCAAACACGTCTGCACCTTATTATTTCCTACACTCGCAAGAAATAAATCGCGAAACGAGATCCATTCTATATAGTTTGAAGTGAATACTGGCAATTCTATGCGAGGAAGTTTTAAATTGTTTACATTAGTGTTAGCAATATTTTGGCATGCATTAGTATTATTATCATTCCTAACAAGTTTTTTCATTTCCTCTTTTAAAATAATTTTTAGAGTATCTAATTTAAAAAATAAATCATGCATTTCTATTTCATAACCGTTAAAATCTTCATCTGTACAAGTACTTAGAAAATTATCATTTAAATTATTTACTTCAGTATCTATTAAATTAACATCTTTTTCATAAACTTCAATAATGGATTCAGAGTTTGCTTGATTTTGTAAATCATTAATTTTGGAAACTAAACGAGTTAGCTTACCTTTTACGATTTTCTTTTGCTTAAGAATGGCGTCCATGTTGTTTTGTGACCTTCCCAATATCGAAGTTCAATGCTTGCGATGATAATTGAACGAATTTGTTTTGATGCTTGATTATTTCGACAAATGTCGCAGACCATTACTCTTCATCAATAATAATTTGACTTGAATGCTGGGGCTCATCGGACAATTATGAATGCGATGGAAAAGTAATCGGTCTGTACTGTATGAAGAAATCTTTATTTTTGTTTTTACTACACAGTTACACAAAATACATCTGGCGGCTCTCTCGCGCCCTCTTACGGAGAAAAATAAGAAGGCTTAAAAAAGGTTACAACACATGTTAAAAATATGTTATATATAAATATTCATTCAATATTCAAAAATATGAAATAATTTCAATCAAATAAAACAACAACAAAAAGAAACATTTACTTGTAAAGAAAATATGAAAAGTAAAAAACCATTAGAGGCATATTATGAAAAAATGCATGCAAAAATAGATTCTGGATTATATGTTAAAAATATATATTAATTAAAATAATTCATTCATTCAATACTCACAAATAAAATAATTTCCAGCAAACAAAATATAAAAAGAAACATTTACTTGTAAAGAAAATATGAAAAGTAAACCATTAGAAGCATATTATAAAAAAATGCATGCAAAAATATATACAAATATAGAAATGACAAACAGTTTTAGACACCACAGTAATTATAAAGCAAAAATAGATTCTGGATTATATGTTAAAAATATATATTAATTAAAATAATTCATTCATTCAATATTCAAAAATATAAAATAATTTCAATGAATTAAAATATAAAAAAGAAACATTTACTTGCAAAGAAAATATGAAAAGTAAAGCATTAGAGGCATATTATTATATAAAAAACTATATGCAAAAATATATACAAATATAGAAATGGCGCAAACAGTTTAAGACATCATAGTAATTATATAGCAAATATAGATTTTAGATTATATACTAAATATATATATATATACACTAGTAAATACACTTACCTATAAATAATCTTGAGGAAAAAAACCTTTTCATGGAATATATCATTAATGAGGCAACATACTGATAAGGTTCAAATTTGGAATCTTTTGCAATTGTGATGATATTATTTAAACTATTAATTACATTATTTTTATGCATTAAAATTAAATATATGCTACGGTAAAAACAACTAAAAATCAAACAAAAGTTTTGAAATTAAAAAAATAACATTTTACATACTTTGAATGCTAAAATCTTTATGAAAATAATTTAAACAAATAACGTAAATAAATGGAATTTTTCTTCAAATAATGTAAACAATTTAAAATGTTCATAAAATGTATAAAGTATAAAAAAAATTAATTACTAGGATATGCATGCACAATGAATAATATTCGAATCGAGAGAGATATTTGAAGATTTAAATAAAGCAGAAAAATATAATATAATTTAATTGGCCTTAAATTTCTTTATTTTTCGGTTATCCTTGACAGTTAAAATTTCTTCACTGCGCTTTTTTGAATAATTATTTAAACATATATTCCCGAATGTAATGAATATTTTTTAAAATATGAAAATGCAGGTATGTTACAATTCACACAAGGTGAATGAAACGAATGCAAGACATTCCACAACTCGTGTAATTCCAGATATGCTTGTGTTATGCTTGTAAAGCAAGATAACTGGCAATCAACTTTAAGAAACTTTGATTCAAATGTTTTCGATATTAGCAAATTAAAAATGAAATACTGCGTTGAAATGACTTTCATAACAATATCCTGTGGGCATTTTTAAACCTCCTCTATCCAGAAGTCTCAAATATTTTGTCTGTTCGACAGTTTCTGAGTCGAAATTAATCTGCTTGTCTAAAACAAATGTATATTTGCGTGCACAATATAAAATTCGAATTTTATATTGTGCACGCAATAACCCGCTATGTACATTAAAACTTGATACTCTTCTATTGAAATATCATCTGATTTATTTGTAGTGTTTAATATTTCTTTGAAATCCTTAATATCTACTTTAACATTAAATATCTCACCTGAATGATTAGAAATTAAATTTTTTAGTGAAATAGTACCATATTTATCCGAGTGCAAAGTTAACACACTTTTAATGCGCAACTTTTTTTTCAGCTTGCAAAATTTCTTGCACAGTAACATGTTAATTTGATCCGGACATTTGTCTATATTGCCCAAATCTAGCTTCTAAATTATCAGTTTGGAACTTTCCAGTTAAAACATATTTGAAATTCTGCTCCATCAAAAGATACTTTATTAGTTCTGGAATGGTATTTACTGTATGTCTCAAAGCAAAAAATGTTTCCTCGCTGAAACAACCTTCTCGTTTATTTTGTTTTAAATTTTTCCAGCAGTCCAGCCACTGAACAAATTTTGGAAAAAAAGTGAATTTATCATCATCTATTGACGAAAAAGGAACACTGTTTTTCAATCTAAGATTTTGACCCTTAGTTGGATTTTTAATATTCATTATTTGCCAGAAATCTAAAATACGTTTGCAGTGTCCCGAAACATTTCTGGGTAGCCTAATTTATCTTGTAATATATTAAGTGCAGTCACATTGCTTTCTTCAAAAACTTTTAAAACTAATTTAAAATTTTGTTTTTCAAAATTTTTTGGTTTCAAAGCTTTTAAACATAATTTAGGAGCTAATTTAACAACATTGTTCATTTCTTCGTTATAAATTTTAAATAATGATGAAAAAGAATCTTTTCGGATTTGAGAAAATTCTGAAGGATCAGGATACATTAAAGAAGAATCAGCATCTTTCTGATTCAACCAATTATTTCGTATAGATTTGATAAGATGTACTGAATCAAAAATAAGATGCAATTTTTTTGTATTATTAGCTGGATTCTGAATAACACTCTTTATGGTACCATTACACAATTTAGAAAAACAATTTCTATTTACTCTGTTATTATCACTTATAATACAAACAACTGAAAAACCTACCTTTTCCATTAGTGACAAAACTTCTAAAGTCATAGAATGCAAATCTTCAGCATTCATGTTCTTTACAGGGTTCAATGATACTATTTCTTTATTTTTACTCAATAAAGAAGAGTATAAAAAACATTGAATTGTAGTAGCTGCATCTCCTTTCTCTGTAAGTCCTACAATTCGATTACACTTATATGTAATCGCTGATTTGATGAAAATTTCATCAATTTGTAATATTACTTGTTTCTCGTGGTCTTTTAGTTCTTTACATCTACCTCGTAGATAATTTTCATTCACCAAAGTTGACAAACCTGGAGTAACATTTAATCCAGATGCAACTCTCTGTAACTGTCTCAAACTTGGAAGAATTATATTCCCCTTATCCCTTACATAGGAATAGCATGCAGTAGATTTAATGTACATGCAGAAAGAAAAAACCATTAAATTACTGCTATACTTACGGCCATGTTTATTTGTATTTAATAATTTCATTTGCTCTAAAATAAAATTTGCCGCCTCAAAATTTTCAGCATTACAATTTTCAATGTACTTCTCCCAAGATTGAATAGCCATAACATGATCAGGAATAGAATTAATAGAACAGATTTCCTCAAAGACATTTACTGTATTAAGAATATTTAGCAATTCACTGAAATATGTTAATCTAGGAGGATTATTAAGAATTTTTCCAATAGAAGGTATATTTAATTGACGATTATTATTAAATATAACTATATAGAGATCTGTATTTATTTTCAGGGATTTTAAAATAGAAGGACAATTTTCACAATTAATAAAAAGAAATGTTATTCAACTTTCACAATCATGTTTTAGAACATTATTTTTAGATAAGAAATCAGATATAGGATTTTCTCGCATTAACAGATTTTCTTTTAAATATTCAAAACTGGTAATTTCGTCTTTCTTAATAAAATTAGTCAACAGTTGTTCGTCTAATTGTTTCATTTTTTCCTTTCGTTGAATTGTCACTGAGCGTTCTTTAATTGTTTCATTCAAATAGGATGGACAACCAGGGAAAATGCGAGGATATGCATTATCTGATAATTTTTTATACACTCTAGGTATTTCAATAACAGTACCAGTCTTGTCTGTAATTTTATCTTTTCTTACAATGAAAGATTCAGGGAAATGTTTATAATGCACACTACACTATTGTTAGTGTTTTTAAAATCCCTTGGAATTTTCTTTTTCCAAGTTTGTAACAACTGTTCATCTTTTGGGAAACGAAACACTGAAACGTAGGGCTGCCCTGGTTTATTAGAGGTACAATTTGGTATACAACAATAACGAGGCATTTTTTATAAAATGTGTGCAGCTTTAGGTTAAAATATGAAAAAAGTTTTAAGATAACTAAGATTTGACAGAATAAAAAAATATAACATTAAACTCTAACTTCTCATATAAAACAAAATATCTTAATTTACAAATAATTAAGGATGTTGGCACATAAGCATCAATTTATTATACCATGTCCTCAAGAAGCAAAAGAAAAAAATTCAATAATAACACAACAGTAAAGTTACACAATAATATAAATATCGTACCTTTCTTTATGTTATATAAAGGAGTAATCCTGAATGGTAAAGTTATCCTGAACTTCCTGAAAAAACAGTAAAGTTATCCTGAAAAAACACACTTCGGAACAGATATTAACTGTGTCACCATTCAAGACGGAAGCGTTAGTAATCGTGGGTCCCGCCAAAACAAAATATCATTCCCTCCTTTAGTCACATGACAGGAGCTAGCTCTCTGACTGGCGAAGCCTTCTTATTTAGAAAGCCTTGCTTGGGCCGGGGTCGAACCCGCAACCTTGAATGCTTAAGTTCAGCGACAAACCAACTACGCCACCCAGCCGACTTATATATGCATATATATAAGCACATACAATTTGTAGCATGATGTAATACTAAGTCTTACATTGCAATTAGGACAAAGACAATTGCTTTTTTGGATAATCTTTCCATTTTAATTTCTTCTTAAGCAGCAATTGAACATTGCCTTGCCAATCCCTGATCTTTATCGTATATTTTCAAGAACCTGATTTCCTGTCTTCAATGAAAGACCCTCGCCTTCACCACAAATAAAATCCCGGAGGAGACGTATTTCAGTAAAATGGACCAATTGCATTTTTTAAAAACACTAGCACTAATAATCTCACTAGAAGAATTAAAAATATGTGCAAATCAAAGATAGGAAGAAGAAAATATCAATGTCCGAACACCGTGCGGGCAAACCGGTTGTGGTTAGCTTTCGGTAGCCCGTACAGTGTACGGGAAAACTAGTTAAGAGATTAAACGCAGTGAAGAAAAACTGAAAATTTTCAATATAAAAAAAAATATGTCACCGCAGACTACTAATTCGTTTGTAGTAAGTATAGAAAAGCTTGAGAACTATGTAGATACCTTAAGATGAGGAATGAAAAATACAATAAAGAGTTTTTCATTATACTATTAGTGTATTTGCTTTTTTTATTAACAAACAAGGTGTGGTGATTTCTAAAAAAAATTAATCCTCATGCATTTCAAATCAGCATAAAATGCAATTTCATTAAAATGAGATGTATTTTTCTGAAGATTTACTTAATAACATTTATTTAAATGATGCATAAAACTTTAAAAGAAATGTATTTATTGCAATCTGGAAATAACAATCATTTGCATTTCCAAACTAATTTATAACCGTTTAACTCTTATATTTATCTATAGCTTCATGTCTCTTTTTTTTTCTAGGTTACTTCAGGGATCATCTTGGATCATATGACTGGCTTTTGTACACCATGAGTATTATTTGTGTTATATGTATGATTCTTCTTATATCATTAGCCAGTGTTTCCAAATACATGCAACAGCGAAAAAAGTCACCTATTTAATTATTCTGATGTTTTTATTGAAAATTAAAAAAAAAATCAAGTATGTTACCGTTCTTTATCTTGATTCTGTAAATAATTTCTTGTGTCAGTTAGATTTGGTTAGATTGCTTGCAATATCACCAATAGCAATCACGTCGCACTACTTGAAAGCTACGTGATTGCTATTGGGGACGAACCTAGTAATTTTGAACTTCGGTCGAGTAACAAGGTCGACACTCTTGACCTCACTCTCCTGACTTCTACACAATGTGACTTTGCATATACAGGTTTTGACTTTACTTGCTCATTGGACCTGTTTTGGAATCTGGTCAAGTCTAGATTCGAAAGTTGGTCCGGGATGTGATGGACAAGAAGAAGGGGAGGAATTTAAGCCTCGACAGATTTAACGTACATCTGCCCTTCTACACGGCGAGCCTTCATTAGTACCAAGACTTCAACCCACAACTCGACAACACCAGCATTTCAATTTTAGAATACATGTAAATTCAGCATTCTTTTCTGAATATAATTTTACTCGTAAGTCATAATCAGGAACTAATTTCATATAAGAGTGCTACGCGTCAAGCAGCGCTTGCTCGCGAGTGATATGGAATCCAAGATCGTGGCCAAGTTGTTATAAATCTTCAGGAAAATAATTTTAAAGAATTGATTATTCCTAACGAAAGTTTTTGAAATGCCTGAAATAGCCTAGAATTTAAAGGAAATAAAAATAATGAAAAAAATTAAAAATGTACTTACTTTCTTTTGTAAAAAACAGCATGGAAATAGATGAAAATCGGTATTAAGAAATAGAATATGAGGGACTGTCAGGGAAAAATAATAATTGTTGATTTACATGTCTTTTCCACATTTGTCACATTTTATGATGGCCGAAATCATAATTATTAAAAAGAAAAAGAGTAAAACTACTTTGAGAGAGAGAGAACAAATCTGCACACACACACCAAATTGGGAACTCCTTTTGGCCCGCAATAATTTAAAGTACAGTCCTTATATTATTCAATAAAATATCCTGGTACTCACCAATAATATTAGAAAAATATCCATAGCTTGAAGAATGTATGCAATGAAAATGGATACATTTTTAAGAAAATTGAATTAAAATCATCTGAAATTAATAGGGTTATCGCAAAAAAAAAAAAATCATCTATTTTTGTCATTTCCACGGCAACTATATGATCACATGAAAAAAATATCTTAGTAAGCATTTAAAATTTTATCACCCATCTTGGCGTACATAAACAACAACTTGGCACGTAGCACTCCGATATCAAATTATTATCCATAATCTTGTATAATTTTAACTTGACTTTAATTTTAATTTTAACTTAACTTTATGAATCTACGATCACGTTGGTTGTTGATTAGTAATCTATTAATTTCCAAAATTTTTAATGGAAATTTTAAATCAGATATTTAAAATTTTAACATTTGACTAGGTCCAGTAATAAAAAATATGCGTTTACTGTATAAACTCTACATTTCGCATGAAAGCTGTAATTTTTTTAATATAGCTTCTTCTGTAGCTATATTTAATAGCTTTCTATAGCTATTTCTTCAATATAGTGGTCGTTATGAATTTGTGAACGCAAGCCTAACTGCACTGAAATTGTATTTTCCTCTTCGAACCTAAACTAGTGCATCGATTTTTATGCAATAAAAGGAATCCGGAAGAATAAAAAAATTATAAAATATTTTTAGTCTAAAAGTTATTTCTTAACTTGATTCGCACCAAAAAAATATGAAAGTTTCCCTCGCACGTGCGTCCTCGTCGTTCCCTTACATATATATATAACAAACTTTACGGAATAAAGTAACTGATTATATTCTCTTTATTTCCCTTATCAAAATTCTGATGAGAAAGTTAAGTAACTTGTGTTTACTAGAAACCTCATAATATTGCACCATGTGAGTGAATATTTCCATACAATCTTATCGCGGTGTTCCTAGTTGGTCACCCTCCCAAGTACTGACCATGCTCCAAGACGCTTAAACTTTGGTAATCGAGCGAGAGCCGATGCTTTAAGCGTGCACGCATGGACTAACTCGTAATTCCGGTTTACAGGTCCAAGACTCATTGACCAATAGCCGTTCCTCTATCCAACATTTAAGGAACTGGAAGAAGAGGTTGGTGACAATCTATCTTAAAGTTGATTGACAAATTATCTGCAAGCTTTGAATTCCACATTCTATAGATTCCGTCTGTTGCGCCCTCTAGCGCCCGCTATGTTAAGCGAGCTTGTAAACAGAAGGGGACTAGAGTTGTTGACAAGAAACGGAACGGTAACAAAACACTGAACAGATGTGTAACGAAGCGAGGCGAGCAGAATGCGTTATGTAGCGGTTTTTTGTAAAAAGTAGATTAGTTTTAAAATTATATTGTAAAAATAAATGTTAGTTGCTTATCATAAAAGAAACCTCTTTGATGTCAAATGTATGAGAGCCTCTCATTTTAATAATAACGATCACATGGATCAACTAAGAATACCACAATATGGCGCCCCCGAGTGGGCGGCTTGATTGGAACGGCAACAAAGAAGCGAAGAGGTAGGCAAAGATTTATTATTTTCCATTTTAAAGATATTGATGCATGGAAATTTGAATTTGTTTTGAATATTTGAATGATCAAATTTAGCATTGAATGTACTGATAATACAGTTTAGAAGATTTAAATAATTAAGATAGTAGAAATGGAAATAATAAAAAGAAACAAAACCGCTCAAAGAGCTTCGTTTACGAAAACATATAATAAGTTAGAAAGCGCATTAACTGACGATAGCGTCGAATATGACAAAATCGAAATGTGCTTAGAATTATTTAAGCAAAAAGCAGACTCTTTAGAAACAATTCATAACGGTTATTTAGATGGCTTAGAAAACGCACAAGATTTCGAAAATGAATTTATTGCGGTTGAAGAATACCGAGAAAAATCGCTGAGGATTCAGCTACGAGCTAAGCCTGTTTTAGAGAATTTGAAAAACATTACGAAGGAGAACGAGACTGCTTTTACCAATAACGGCTTGCAGTCACAAAATGATAAATTTCCTAAAACATTATGTCAACGGCTCCCCGAAATAGAGCTTTATAAATTCGGCGGAGACTTGAAAGATTGGTTGACATTTGGAACCAATTCAAAAATATCCATGAAAATACGAATCTGACAAACACGGATAAATTTCATTATTTAATCCAATCAATGAAAGTAAAATCAGAATCAAGAAAAATTGTATAATCTTTTCCCATAACTGATGGAAACTATTCTCTTTAGCTTTAGAGAGTTTAAAAGAAAGATATGGGAGAAAAGACTTGATAATAGATTTTTATGTTAGAGAGCTATTAAAGCTCGTTTTGAACAACGCAAATAGGAATAAAAGCGATTCTTTGAGTTGTTTATACAATAAACTGTCTACTCAATTGAGAGCATTGAGCTCCTTAGGAGTAACATCTGAAATGTGCGGGGTTCATTATATCCTCTTGTTGAAAGTTCATTACCCATAAATGTGTTACGTTCATTTGAACGGCAAAGAAAAAGTCTGGAAAACGAACTAAAATTATTAAGTCTTGATGCAATAATTCATTTTTTGAAAAATGAAGTAGAAACTGAAGATAAAATCCGGTTGAGCAGAACAGACATATTTCACTTTTCCTCGGAGCGGAAAAACGCCGCGCCTGCAAATTCTCGAGATCGAAAAACCTTCAGCAACCAAATTGTTTAGCCAGAAATCAAATGATAATTCATGTATGTTTTGTTTTAAAAATCATAAAACTCGATCTTGTAAAAAAGCATATTTTATTCCTTTAGATCAGGGTTTCTTAACCTGTGGTTCATAGACCCCTTGGGGGTCCATGGGTCATATTTTGGGGTCCGCCGACTGATCCTAATTTTTAAAATGTTTGCATCAATATTTAGCCAGCAGTGGATGACCTACAGCAGTGGATGACCTACTTCATCCTTAGCGCGCTCAGCTAACCCTGTTCCTTTTTACGCTCCTCCGGAGAAGAGAATTTGAGGTGCTTTTTCGCGCATGGTCATTTATTTCTCTTTAATTTTAGCCTTTTCATTGGTCGATAATTTGTTTGAGTTTGAAATAGCGGTATAATTTTAAACTTGATTCACGATTTTATTTCCGTTGGATCTGCCCTGGAAGTAAGACGTACATTTATTTATGTCTTTCATCTGTTTGTGAGTAGCATATTTTTTAGATTCCTTGCCACTTTTTCAAGTGTTTTTTTGTGTCTTAATGTTTGTTCTTAATGTTTCATTTGATTATTTGATATTTTTTGTAGCCCAAAATATCCCAAAAAAGAGGAAGTATGATGAACATTATGTAAAATATGGATTCTGCTGCATGAAGGAATCGGACGGTGTTGAAAAGCCACAATGCTTTCTGTGTGGAAAAGTTTTGGCAAACGCCAGTATGAAACTGGCAAAATTGATAGAGCATCTCAAATCTCTTCATCCTGAAAATGCATCTAAATATTTAGAATTTTTTTACAAAGAAGCAAGCCCAGTTTTCGAAATCTGGAACATTAACCAAACTTGAATTTGGTATTCCATAAAAACCTTTGGTTGAGGCATCTTTCAGAGTTGCATATCGTATTGCCAAAAGTAAGATACCGCATACTATTGGAGAGACATTAATTAAGCCATGTGCGCTGGAAATGGTTGAATTAGTTTGTGGACTGGAACATCGATGAATTGAAAGCATCGCCATTTCCCTTTAGTATGCAACTGGATGAAACTACAGACATCTCGAATTGTAGTCAACTTCTTGTTTTTGTTCGTTACGTGTCTGCTGATACTATGAAAGAAGAATTCTTATTTTGTGAGCCTCTTTTGCAAACTACAAAGGCAGTTGATGTTTTAGCGATTTTAAATGTTTTCTTTTCCAAACACGACTTCGACTGGAAAGCAAAACTTCATTCACTTTGTACGGATGGAGCACCTGCGATGCTTGGCAATAAATCTGGTTTTGCCGATTTGATAAAAAAGAGGCTCATAATGTTATTCTTACACATTGTTTTTTACATAGACATGCACTGGCTACAAAAACTCTTCCAACCAGCTTAAAAGAAGTATTGTCAATAGTTATTAAAACTGTGAATTTTATTAGAAGTAGAGCTCTTAATCATCGTCTTTTTAAAACACTGTGTCAAGAAATGAACGCAGAACATGAGGTACTTCTGTACCACACGGAAGTGCGCTGGCTGTCACGAGGGCACGTTTTGAAACGAATTTTCATGTTGAAGACAGAAGTATCACTTTTTTTAGAAGAAAAAGATAACTCGCTCTTCGAATATTTCAAGAAAAAAAATTTCATATGTAAATTGGCTTACCGAGCAGACATTTTTAACCACATGAACGTTATATGTCTTTCAATTCAAGGGCCTGATACAACAATTATGGATGTCACTGAGAAACTACAGGCATTTTTATTGAAAATGTCACTTTGGAAAATTAGAATTCAAAATGGGATATATGCAAACTTTCAAATGTTGGACGAAGTGCTTTTTGAAAATGGATCTCGGCAAGATAGTTTGTTATTGAATAACTTGAAAAATGAAATCTGGCAACACTTGGAAGTACTTCAAGTTTCATTTGAAAAATATTTCAATTCGGATGGAATAAATATAAAAGATGAGTTGTGGATTCGTAATCCTTTTCTTTGTGATATTGACTGTATCGATGACATGAACCTTGCCAAAGATGAGCTAATTGATTTGAAAACAAAGTCCTTGTTAAAAATGGATTTCGATTCAAAAACTCTTGGACAGTTTTGGTCTTCTTTAAGAGAAGCCTACCCATTGCTTGTAAAACGAGCTATGGCAGCCATTATTCCGTTTGCTACAGTATATCTTTGCGAAGCGGGATTTTCCACACTTGTCACAATAAAAACAAAACATCGAAATCGACTGAATGTCGAAAATGATATGCGCGTTGCTTTGTCGAAAACCATCCCTCAATTCAATCTGTTAATCAAGGAAAAGCAGCAACAGCCTTCACATTAAAAATTTTAATTTCTTCAAATTTTTGATACTATTGAAATAAAAATATTAAAATAATTAAATAATAAAATAGAATATATTTTATAATAAATGATGTTTAAGCAATTTTTTTCACAGAGGGGTCCGTGACATATATTTAAAATTTTTAAAGTGGTCCATTGTGCCAAAAAGGTTAAGAAACATTGCTTTAGATGAAAAATTGTCGGTGATTAAAAGGAAAGGTTTATGCCGTATTTGTTTAACGAAAGGTCATTTAGCAAAACTCTGTTCATCTAGTATTAAATGTAATCTCTTCTCTGAAAGACATTTAAAATTAATGTGTCCTAACTTAGAAGTTAATAAATTGGATCAAATACCAAAACAAAGTTTTAATGATATGGATGAAAGGATTACAGACACTTTGTATTCGCACACAAGTGCAACGCATGAAGTGTTTTTGCAAACTCTTGTAGTTAATATTAAAGGAAAAAAGACACGACGTAGGGCTAGAGTTATTTTAGATGCGGGTTCCCGAAGATCTTACATTAAAAATCTACCGCAGAGGGGAGTTAGGTTTTGAAATTCAGAGAGAAGAAGAATTTTCACACGCATTATTTGGGGTTAGGAAATCTGAAACACAAAGGCATAATTGTTACAAAATTTATCTTTATAGCCTTGACGGGAAATATAGTTGTAGTTTAGATGCATTAGATCAAGATATAATTTCCAACGACATAGCTAGCGTTAGGTATGGACCTTCGATGAGGGAATTGAAACGAAAGAAAATATTTATAACTGACTTTCAAAATGATTCTGGACCCATTGAAATACTTTTAGGAGCCGACGTTGTTGGTGAACTATTTACGGGAAAACGAGAAGAATTGATGTCTGGATTTGTCACCATGGGGACTAAATTAGGTTGGACATTAATAGGAAAAGCTTCTCAGTTATTACATCAAAATGTGAATATGACTGTCGTTAGTATGCTGTCTCAGGAATTGCCAGTTTCATTCTTGTGGGACTTAGAGCTGCTCGATATTAGAGATCCTGTTGAACAAAATACCAAAGAAGAATTACGAAAGGCCGTAATGATTCACTTTCGAGATACTTTTCAGCAAAATTCAGATGGAAGGTACGAAGTAAGCTTACCCTGGAAAGAAGATCATGCCCTTTTACCCAATAACTATGAGTTAGATTACAAGAGGTTAGATTCTACTTATAAGAAATTAGACAAAACGGGATATAAAGAAAAGTACCAGCAAGTGTTTGGGGAATGGATAGAAGAAGGAGTGATTGAAGAAGTTTCTTGCGACGAATCGCCATTGCAAGAGTCTCATTACCTTCCTCATCGTCCAGTTATTAAAGAAACCTCGGTTATGTCTTCTTTCATAATTAGGCCCGTCTTCGATGCCTCGGCCAAGATCCCTAACTACCCCTCCTTGAATGATTGTTTAGAGACTGGAATGAACTTTATAGAGACAATTCCCACCATTTTAGTCAGATTTCGACTGTATGAAGTCGGTGTAATTTTGGATATTAAAAGAGCATTCCTACAAATCTCCCTCAATGAAAACGATCGAAATTTCTTACGATTTTTTCTGTATGATGAAAAAAATAATGTCAAGATCTATAGACAGCGGCGAGTAGTTTTCGGCCTGACCAGCAGCCCGTTTTTGTTGATGGCAGTCATTCATCATCATTTGTCAAGAGATACTTTCAAGTTACAATATTCTGAAAAACTGCTAGAAGATTTACGAAGCAGTTTTTATGTAGACAATTGTGTCATGAGCGTGAAGAATCCGTCAGAATTAGAAAAATTTATGAAGGCAGCCACAGAAATTATGAAAGAAGGTCAATTTGACTTAAGAGGTTGGGAAAGCAACAAACTTTATGTTTGCCCCCGTTCAAGTCCTAGTACAAATGTTTTAGGCTTGATATGGAATAAAGACTCTGATACTTTAAAAATTGATTCTGAATCCCTAAAACTGGAAGAACCGGGAACATTAACAAAAAGAAAAATTTTGTCCCTCACAAGCCGAATTTTCGATCCAATGGTCTAAATTCATGTGACGTCACGATCACGTGAAAACTGTGTCACGTGATTACGCTGCCGGTTGTTTACTGTTATAGCTACGATTATTTTGTTATTTTAGTTTAACATTATAATTTTTAAAACGTCTTATTTTGCTTAAATGGTTGCTTCACAAGAAAAAGAAACGATTAGTGTTTGGAAAAAAATCATTTTTTAATATCGAACAAAAAATCTGAGTGTTTTTTGAACTTGTTCTCTCGTACTTGTTATTGTTACTTCATATAATGTAAATAGAGTGTTTTTCATTCTAAGCATGTTTTGTAATTTCCATAAGCCATTAATTCAAGTGACATAAAATATATGAATTAAATGTGTACATAATTTGTGCTATGTGTTGCTGTAACTGAGTTAATAATTAATGAAAAAGCTTCTAAGTTGCATAAATTTTTTCTGTTCAAGATAGTGTTGAAATTTTTTGTAGATACTCCCAAACATATGTTCTATAAAAGTTAGTGTTGATTTCCGTCTGAGATCTCTGGTTATATGTTTACAAAATGCTAAAATGAACATTTAAAAAAAATTTGTGTTTTTTCAAAGTTTAACAAAAAAATAATTAAAAAAAACAATGAAACAGATTTTCAAATCCATAAGAAATCCAACAATCTTGTGATTCACTGTTTTTTTTAATTCACATATTTTTAAATGTTATTCATCATTTGAATTGTACAGAAATATTTATTTTGTTTACATGATACATTTTTAATTTAATTGTGAATGGAAATTTATATGCTACTTTTCATATATATATATACATATATATATATTGTATTTTTTCCATCTGTCTTGTAAGAATAAAATTCATTTTCAATGGATAAATATTTATTACTAATCAAAAACTTTCATAAAAACTCACTCTATTATGAGATGAACAAAGAAAACTTTTTAAATAAAGTAGATCAACATGTTATAGGCCCTTCATATAAAGAAAAAAAAGTTATTGAATTTGTTATAAAAATTGTAATGTGTGAATTTTTAATATCGTTCATACTTGCATTAATTTGTGATCCAAGTGTCGCATACCCATGCAAATCTGTATTGTGTAATGTTATTTTTACAAAAATTTCAATTTTTTTATAGCGATGCTTAATATAGCAAGTGCATTTAAGCTTTCTGTACACATACATGATTTAAGGTAACTTTTTAATATGCTGAAAGAGCTCTCAGCACTTGCTATAGTAACTGCAACTTAGAAAAAATATTAAAATAGTTAATACATGTAGAAATAACTAAATTATTTAGCATGTATTGCAATATATCTTGTGTGTTTTCGCAGGTTTTGAAATCAGAATTAATATTTGGCATACTTCTAAATCTATCTTCTATTTGTGAAATAAATGTATCAATATTACAGTGTTACAGAAGTTTCTTCTAAATTCCTCTACCGAGTTTTTTTTATAACGTGCTAAGTGATGCACACACAAAAAAATTTCAGGGGGGAGGGGTTCCATCGTCGAAAGTCCCCAACTCTTATCATACCTCAAGACAACAATTGATTCTTCTGATTTTGTCAACAAAAAACAGTAAAAAATAAATTATTGAATTAACAATATGCTTTAATTAATAAAATAAATTAATTACAAGTACTTAATTAAATTTTACTCTTTATATATAAAAAGTCATAGCTAAAAAAAATTTCCCCTTTTAAAAGATAATTACTAAGTAAATCAGACAGTCACAAATGGAGAATGTTATATTTTATTAGAATCATTTTAGATATCTTTATATGTATTAAGTCTTTATATGCAATACATTGTAAAAATAAAATTCATTTTCATCAAAGAACTGACCGACAATGAAATAAATTATTAATTTGAATTTTAAATGTAAGTAGGCAAACTTGATGTAAATATAATATATTATACAGAAAATTGTAACTTTTCATCTGTAAATACGGAAGTACTGGAAAAAATGAGAAAATTCATTCACAACATGTTTGATATACATAAATTCACACCCGTGTGAAGAGCAGGCATATAAGTACAAAGGAAAAAATTTAAGAACTTTTTATAGTATTGGTTGGTAAATCAAACCACAAAATATTACAGGATCATTTCAATTATCCGACACTGGTATAAGCCATACTATTATAAAATATGCAATTCATGAAAGCATTTCATATAAAGTTTATATTCAATAAAACAATATGAGAGGTGTAATTTTGCATATATTATTCACAAAATTTTAAAAATTTAAATTTTTTTAAAAAATGAAAAAAATTTACACAGTAATAATTGCACATAAACATCAAGAAAACGTTAAAAAAAAATTTCTGTTGTAACAGAAGTTTTAAAATCTTTTGCTTCACATAATATTTAAATGATATATTTGTATGAAAAACATATGATGAAAAGAACTGAAATTATAAAATTATTAATATAAAATATTTACATGCACACATTTTACAAAAACAAATTTTTAAAAAAAATACAGTATTATAATACCTCAGAAATATCCTGCTCCTTCCTTTTTTTAATTAATATTTCTCTTTTTAAAATAGTTTTTTTTTATCAATTTGCATGCATGCTGGTATTTGGTGTTTTTCCGTCTAATTCTAAATAATCTTTTACGGGATTCGAGCATCACACCAAGATCATGCGAACATTTCCCCAAAGGTATATGTAATGCTTTTTGGGTCTCTCTCACAGTACGTAGAGAATTCTTTGTTGAATTCATAATTGTTGAATTCATAAATTGCTTCCATTACGGCATGTGTAACTCTATCTTTACACATAAATAGCTTCTTTGGACACTTTGACCAAATCATGTTGTACAAACTTTCATTAGCATTTTGGGTTCTGTAATTAACGCACCTTTTCAAAAGTTCATTTGAAGCAAGCCATTGATAAAGAGAAAGGATATGTGGCAAAGGATAAGATAACTGCTTAATTCTGATGTTAGGAACTAATTTGTTTTCTTCTGTGACAGATGTATTCACAGCGTCACTACACCAACGTTTGCTGTTCATTTGAGCAGAATGATTTCTGAAATATCCATAATTACGAGGGGTGATCAGAAAAAAGGTTACAAATAAAAAATATTTCCCCAGCAGGACAAGTGCATGCTGCACTTATAACCTAAAATTTAAAAAAAAAAAGATATTAAAAATTAAAGAAATAAATTCTAAAATAAGATCGTAAACTTATATAAGTTTTCGGTATTACCATTTTTGTCTATTGATTTACAAATGTTGAAAAATTTGTACCAAGTTAATTTACGGCTTAATTTAAATTCAATTATTTTATCAAAAGACCATAAGTTAAAATTTAAATAATTAAATTATATGCATGAGAATTTTAAAAAAGTGAAAATTAACAGTTTATTTTATTTAAAAACACATCATTAAGTATTTGATTTAAAAATACTATGCTAAGATTTCTCTGCATTAAATTCAAGTTTTAAATGAAAAATTTACATTTTTTTTTCAAAATGGTTTGCATTTCTTGCCTTTACTTTTAAGGTGTTGAAATCAAATTAGGATTTACTCATAAATAGCAATAACAATATAATGACTCAAGCTTAATAATGTAAAAAAAGAAAATATTTTACAATAATGTATAAGATCGTAAACTTATATAAGTTTTCGGTATTTACTTATTAGTCTACTGACTAGCAAATGTTGAAAAATTTGTGCCAAGTTAATTTACGGCACAATTAAATTCAATTATTTTATCAAAAGACCATAAGTTAAAATTTAAATAATTAAATTATATGCATGAGAATTTTAAAAAAGTGAAAATTAACAGTTTCTTTTATATAAAAACACATCATTAAGTATTTGATTTAAAAATAATATGAATTATCAGAAAAATTAGTAAAAATCTGTGAGAATCTTAATGTAAACATAATATTACTCTGCATTGAATTCAAGTTTTAATTGAAAAATTTACATTTCTTTTTCAAAATGGTTAGGCATTACTTGTCTTTACATTTAACGTGTTGGAATCAAATTAGAAGATTTACTCATAAATAGCAATATCAATATAATGACAAAAGCTTAATAATGTATATTCATTACAATAGAAAACAATGTAATTGATATTCAATGCTACTCTAAAAAATAAGACTCAAATTATAAACTTATCATTGATAATGAACCTATTAAAAATATATATATAAATTTGCCCATTTACATTTCTTTTACAGATGTTTAAAAAGCTGCTAAATTTGAATAGCTGTCATTACTTTTAATCTTTTAGAATCAACTTATAATTCAATGATAAATAACAATGTAAATATTATTAAAAACCTATGTAATATTATTAAAAACCTGTTTTGTACTTCAAAACAATGAGTTAAATTAAAGCAAACATAAGTAAATAGCCCAATGCAATAATAATACTTTCAAAAGGTATCTAAATTATAAGAGAGGTAAGAAAATTTATAACTTACCTCAGAAGTTGTTCTGATCTGAACAGATGGCTTGTATTTTACTCTTTTCTTCATCTCTGCTTTGACAACGCCTGTGATAAAGAAAGAATCATTCACTGAGCAATCAGGCTCAGTAAACGATATGGTGCTTACAAACTTGGTTTCATATAACTTCAATCCTTTCCTAACATTGGTAGTGACACTCTGATTTCCAGGGGCACTGGAAAATTTCTCGCTATATCGGAGAACTTCACATAAATTGAATTTTTTTAAAAGAAGGAGTTTTGTTCCTATACTGTGAGCCATTCTTGCGCAAAAATATAAAATAAAGAACTACAAAATTAATTAAGAACTAAAATAACTATCAGCTAATCTAAGTGTATCCAAGAGAGAGAGAGAGAGAACTATACATAAATATACAAGGGGTGATCAAATGAAAAGGTACGAAACGACATAAAAATGAAACAGTTAAATATTTGCATATTCCGCCAAGGGAGAATGTAGCGAGCCATCTCGGGATGCCATTGGAGACTCTGACTGGGATCGGATCATGCGCGGGTGCCCGCATGCGCAGGAGAGAGCAAAGGCTCTTATAAAATGCGGCGTCCAAATGATGCGAGCACAGAATTACTCGAGCACAAAAAAAGCATTAACTCCGATGTGTACTGTGAGACACTCTGACGCCTACGCAGGTCCATCAAGAACAAAAGACCGGGGCTGCTCACGGAGGGTGTGGTTCTGCTCCATGATAACGCGCGTCCACACGTCTCCAGAGTCACACAAATGGAACTGGACAAGTTCCAATGGGAGACGTTGGACCATCCGTCCTACAGTCCGGACATGTCACCCTGTGATTTCCATGTGTTTGGTCCACTGAAGAAACACCTGAAAGGAAAGCGCTTCAACTCGGACGACGTACTCAAGGACACTGTGAAGGACTGGGTCTCGTCACAGCCACAGGAATTCTGGGAACAAGGAATCCTGCGGCTTGTTCATCAGTGGGATCGTTGTGCTCAGGCCTATGGTGTATATTTTGAATAAAGTCTATATTTGTACCCACCGTGTCGTTTCGTACCTTTTCATTTGATCACCCCTTGTACTATCTAAAACTAGTTGGAGCGGACGAATACCTAATTAGATAAATAAATAAGAAAGAAACAGAAATTTTACAAAAAAGTTGTTAAGAATCTTTTCTAACAAACATAAAAATTAGAATAATGCATAAAATATAATGCTATCATATATTTTAATTTGATAAAATTACAGCACAAGAATGTCAACAACTTACTGCATAGGTTTAACATGGGAATAAAAAACACGTGCAAATGTTGGAAAGTTGTCACGTGATTCCCCGCTTGGCGTCTGTCTGGTCTGAATTTCGTCCATTGGATTTATTTCTCTAGCTTTAATAAGACCAAAACTTTTACTTCAAGAAACTTGGAAGAACAATATGACCACTGGGATTCAGAAGTTAATGAAAACATAAAAAGGAAATTCCTTTCATGGTTGAAAGGTTTACGCTATTTAAGTGATATTAAGATCTCAAGATGGTTAGGAGTAATCACAGAATCGAACCTAAGTCTACATATATTTGTTGATGCAAGTCAAATTGCTTATCCGGCTTGTATATTTATGAGATGCTAATCTTTTGATGGCGTAGTCAATGTAAAGTTACTCCAAGCCAAGCCAAGAATAACTCCGATGATGAAAATAACGATCCCTCGCCTTGAATTGATGGGATCTACTATTGGAGCGAGATTATTTGATTCCGTGAGTCAGGCTCTGAAACCAGAAATTGAGAATATTAATTCATATTTTTGGACTGGCTCATCAACAGTGTTGACCTGAATTAAGAGACAAGAACAGTGGTCAGTGTTTGTGAATAATCGAATTGTTGAAATAAGAAGGCTGACTCCCCCTGAAAACTGGTTCCATGTTCCAGGAAATCAAAATCCTGCTGACATTCTCTCTAGAGCAGGGGTCAGCAACCTGTTTGTCCTTAAGGGCGCAATACTAAATTTGAAAATCCCCGAGGGCGCATATTTTACAGATAATCAACAGGTATAAATAGGCATTAAAAAAAACAGATTTTTTTATAACTTTATTTTGTTGGTGTCATACATAATGATACATATAATTCAGTCTGAAACTTGGGTGTCTATATTTTCAGCTAATTTCTTATAATTGGGGATATATTTAGAGTTCCCGGTCCTTAAACAATTATCTAAATGTGAGTCATTAAGCTTTGTTCGGTATTTTGATTTCAAATATTTCATATTTGAGAACAAAGACTCGCAATTGTATGTTGTTGCACAATATGAATAAATTTTTAGCGCACATTTCCTTAAAATAGGATACTTATTTTCATCGACTAAGTTCCAAAACATTTTATCATTACTATGCGCTTTTAAAATAATATCACTTTGCAAGTTTATTATTTCTAATTCTAGGTCTTCGATATTATGAAGCTCGAAATACACTGAAACTATTTCAAGGACATCATCTTCAGTAACATTGAATGGATTTATGAAAAATCTTAGAAAGGGTTCTAATGCTGCAAAATCTTCAAATCTAGAAGAAAACTCTTCTATTAGCTTATCTATAATTTCTAAATATGATGTAGCAGTAAAATTTTCATTATTCAAATTTAAACTCTCAACAGTATATTTTATATTTGGGAAATGTGATAATGATTTTTTCAATAGATGGGATTTCAACAACACTAACTTGCATTTGAATGCATTAACTGCACTAATCATGTCAGCGATATGCTAATTTTCCCTTGTATTTTTTAATTTAATTCATTCAACTTTGCCGTTATATCTGTCAGAAATCCGAGGTCGATTAGCCAATCCTTATTTTCTAATTGCTCGTAAAATTCGCCTCTTGATGCAATAAATTCCTTTATTTGTGGCAAAAGCATGATAAACCGCTTAAGTATTTTACCTCTACTCAGCCACCTCACTTCAGTATGTAAAAGAAGATCTGTGAACTGAACGTCCTCATCTTCTAAAAGTAATTTAAACAATCTGTGTTGCATAGCTCCCGATCTTATGGAATAAATAATTTTTGTTACTATCGTAAATACGTGCTGAAAACCGATTGTTTTTGCGCATAACATTTCCTGATGTATGAGACAATGATAAGAAATAAATTTTGGGAATAAGGAATCCTGTCTACATAAGGCAATAAATCCTTTTTTCTTACCAGTCATCGCTGGTGTCCCGTCTGTTGTAATTGACGATAACTTTTGTACAGGTAATTTTACATCTGTTATATAGTTTTTAAAAGTAGAAAAGATATCTTCTCCTCTGGTGCTTCCCTTTAATGGCAGAACTTTAAGGAATTCTTCTTTTGTTGTAAAATCAGAAAATACCATCTTCACGCAAATTGCGATATATTTGTCACGTCTGTCGATTCATCCATCTGTAGCGAAAAGAAAATACAATTTTCCATATCATCTGCTAATTCTGCCTCCAAATTCTCCGCAATTACTTCAATTCTTCTAGTAACAGTTCGTGCTGATAATTGCAACGTGTTTGTAGCTGAAACTATTTCCTTTTTATTTTTAAATTCTTCAAAAAGTAAATCAGCAGCTTCTAACATGGCTTCTTTCACTAATTCTCCATCTGTAAATGGTTTTTTATTCTTAGCTAGCAAATGCGATATTTAATATGACGCGATTGTTGCAGCTTTATGTTGTTGCAGTGGTTTAGTAAAAAAACTCTTTGCTAGTTAGTAATTGAAGATTTTAAAGAAATAATTTTTTTTCCTTCTAATTTCAGAGTTCATTGGATAGTCACTATCAAAATTGGTATGAACGGTCTTAAAATGTCGTTCAATATTACTTTTCTTGGGAGTCGCAACACTATTATTACACAACAAACAAATACACTTCCCTTTGTAATCAACGAAACAATATAGATGTTCCCATTCATCGTTAAAACAATATGTTCTTTTTCTTTTACATTTATCCATGAAGGGTTTTAAAAGAAAAGAATTATTTCGGATTACTTGATAGTTTTAAATGCACGGTCTACGCGTGGTCTATTCGTTATGCGATCACACACTAACAAAAAATACGTGCGTGCTATTAGATACGCTCAAGGTTCGCAAACTGCTAATCTATGCACAACCCTAAACTCAACTGACTACTTGCTGTATATCGCCGTTTGACAAGAGTGAAAAAAAATCAATATTACTATTTAAAATAAGAGAGAGATTGCAACAACCCTTCCCTTCTAAATCTAGTTTTATTCTGCCTAATAAAAAATAGTGATTACACTTATCTAAGCAATAAATTAGAAGTGAGCGCTCTGGACCGATCCATAGACAAAACAAAAAGGGAAAGTTTTGCCTCAAGAGTAAGTAAATCGCTTTGGCTATCATACATTTACATTAGTCCAGCGAGGGCGCATTAAAAATTGATCGGGGGCGCCGTGTTGCCTACCCCCGCTCTAGAAGATGTGGACCCAAACATCTTTTGAAATCTGAGTGGTGGCTAGGACCTACTTGGCTGAAGAAATCTAAAGAATACTGGCCTAAGTCATTTGGTAGTGTCAATGAAGAAGTTGGAAAAGAGAAGCAAAAAATTGTCGTCTCAGCTAGCAATATAGAATTTAAATCCACTGTAACTCTATTAGCAACAAGAATTTCGAAATTTTCAAAAATAGTTAGAGTCTTAGCATGGATATTACGCTTTCAGCCGAAAGCTAAAAATTTACGGAAACATGCAGATTTAACACAAGAAGAAATAATAGAAGCTCAGAAAACACTACTGCGTTCAGCACAAAAGGAGTGTTTTAATGAAGAAGATCTTTGAAAAACTTTCAAGTTTTTACTGTTAATGATGGTATACTCCGATTAAAGTCCAGAATTGCCAACGAAGATGAATTGCCTGAATTCATTGCTCCATTGATTCTTCCACCTAAGCATTTAGTGATTAAACGACTTATTGAGCAAGAACACTTAGTTCACAAGCATGCAGGAACTTCCATTCTTCTAACAATTTTACGAGAGAGATTTTGGATCATCAAAGGTCGGAGAACTGTTCGTTCCGTTATTAGAGACTGTATCATCTGTAAAAGACAAAAAACGAAGAACCTTGAGGTTCCATTTCCACCTCTGTCTCGAGATCTAACCAGACTATCAGCAGTATTTGAAGTGTCCGGTGTGGATTTGGCCGGACCCTTAATAACCAAGTCAAATGAGAAGGTTTGGATTGTCCTCTTTTCCTGTGCTGTTTACAGAGCTGTCCACCTAGAGTTAATACCTTCTCTCAGTACAAATGCTTTTATTCAAGCATTACGAAGATTTATCGCAAGAAGAGGTAGAATATCCATTCTATACTCAGACAACGAAACTAATTTTACAGGCTTAAGTACAGCATTGAAGCGACTTGATTGGACAAAAATTCAACGCGAATTTGAGATTAACCAAATAAGATGGAAATTCAACCCTCCATCTGCCCCATGGTGGGGAGGATTCTGGGAAAGGCTAATTGGAATATTAAAAGACATTCTCAGGAAAAACTTAGAACGTTCAACTCTGACATATGAAAAACTGTTCACTCTTGTCTGTGAGTGTGAATCAGTTATGAACAATAGATCCTTGACATACCAGTCAGAAGAACCCGATTTAAAAGCTTTTACGCCATCCTCTTTTCTTCAAGATCTCCCAAACAATGATGTGCCCGATCTGGACAAAATAGATCAGACCAATATCAATAAGATATACAAATATATTCAGAGACCAAGACAAATACTAAAAGAAAGATTTCGAACCGAATATTTGGGATTTTTGCGGTCATCCATCCCTAAAAGACTTGATCAAGTCAAAGTTGGAGACATCGAATTAATTGGCAGGGAGGATAAAAAGAGACATTACTGGCCCTTAGCAAGAGTCATCGAACACTTTCCTGGAAGAGATGGACGTACAAGGCTGGTGAAATTAAAAACAGGCAAAGGAACTTTACTCAGACCTGTCCAAAGACTGTATACTTTAGAAGTCACCGAAAGTACGAAGGCCATAGACATTAATTTTTACTTGAAATAGAAATATCCTTTTGAACAATTTTAGTATTATAATTTTGTGAATTTATATTGAAGTAATTTTTATTGCTGATATTTACTATGTATTTTTTTACTCATGGAATATTTACTCTATGTTTTACTTTGAGAATTTGAATTCCGTTGTATATTATCCTAATGTCTTTTTGTATCATTCTCAGATAATGGTATGCTTCTGATGTTTTTCAGTACATTTTCAGTTTGTTTAGTTCTTTGTTGAGTTTTCTCCTAGAAGTTCTAAAACTCAAGTGGGGAGAATGTTGCGCCCTCTATGTGAAGCGAGCTTGTAAATAGAAGGGGACGGGAGTTGTTGACAAGAAACTGAACGGTAACAAGACACTGAACAGATGTGTAACGAAGCGAGGCGAGCAGAATGCGTTATGTAGCGGTTTTTTTGTAAAAAGTAGATTAGTTTTTAAATTATATTGTAAAAATAAATGTTAGTTGCTTATGATAAAAGAAGCCTCTTTGATGTCAAATGCATGAGAGCCTCTCATTTTAATAATAACGATCACATGGATCAACTAAGAAAGGAGGAAATTAACATGGAGATTTAGTTACACCCTCGGTAAAAGCCCGTGCAATGCTAGACCGGGTCAGCTAGTTTTTATATAAAATATCAAACAAGAAAATTCGTATATCTAAAATTTTCTTTCTACGACAGTATTTATACCAAAAAATGCAAGACTGAATTATGTATCTTACACTATCAAAATTCGAAGGTAAACAAACGTATCTATCTATCTATCTATCTATCTATGTGCGTCTATCTTCTCACGAACCGCACCACGCAGAAAGTCGCGGAAGGTACCAAAAGATCGGGAATTTTCCGGGGAAGCCGTATTGCCCATTTATATTCCGATATTGTAGTTAGTTGAAAAGATATTAATTAAAAACCTTAAAACGCCTAATTGTTTTACTCCTGCCGGTTGTTTACTTGGCGGAACTTCCATTCCGTTTCGGCCGAGCGGTAATCTTACGTTTTCCACCATATTAAAGTTGTCATCCAACTTTCGGTGTTGAAATTAGACAAAAAAATAATTACAGAATCGAAAAGATCACTTATTTCGCCACGATACGGTATAATTTTTTTTGTAAAATAACAATATTTTCTATTTTTTTCGAATTTTTTAAAATAGTGTTAAAACGGATGCGTTTTTATGAAAATTATTTCTAAATCGTTGGATATGAATTACTTTTCGTGTTATTAAATCGATATTCTACACTAATTAACTTCAAGCCTTTCTCTTTTAGATCCATTCATTTAAAAAATAAAATTCTCAAAACTTTTTTTTTAAAGAATTTTTAAAAAGTAGTCCCAATTTTTACTTCACATTGAATAACTTCGTCATTTATGAAGGTATTCTTACAAAACCTTTTTTCCGTGTGTAAAGTAATATTATGAAAAAACTGCTTCAAAATTACGGATTTTAAAAAACATTTTGTGATTTTCGTAAACTGCTGTTTTTCTGAGAAATAACTTAAACATTAGTTTTTGTACATTTTTTATTTCAAAGTACGTTATTTTTGCAAATAGTGATGTTTGAGAGCATTAACGTAAAAATTATGCCCTAAAAATGAAGGTAATGATTTTTAAAATAATTTAAAATACGCGATTTTACATTTAGCCAAACATTGGCGTCGAAAATTAGCTTTGCGCCAAAGACTTTTGACCTGTTTCGCCGTCGACCTCATCTAACTCAAGGGTTACACTAAAAAATTCTGCCTTAAACAAGGGGAAATCAGTAACTTTGGCGAGTAAAAAAAAATGCGAGTGAAAAAGTTATTTTTTCGTCAATTTTTCTTTATATAATTTTCAAAATTAAATAACTATATATGTCAGATTAAGATGATAAAATGCATTCAATGCATTTCTGAGATTCATTTAAAATATTTATCATTATCGAAATTTTTGTTCTCTTTCATAAAACTTATAGTTTATTTTAAAATAATGCCTAATGTATAATTCCGTAATAAAAACAAAAAAATTGCCCATTTCGAAATTTTTTTTGTGGAAATAGTCAGTTAAATAGGCATACATTCCTTAGAAAAAAAAAGCTATGTTCATATTATATATTCTGGTGGCGCGGTTGGATAGCGCGTCGCTTCCGCTACGCCGCAGAGTGTCTAATTCTTACGTCTGGGTTCGAATCTAAAGAATTCAATTTTGTTCACATTTCTGCTTATTTTTCCCACCCGTAAATTAATTCTCTCTTCTTCAATGATTGAATTCACTTGCTGCATCCCCACTGATCTGAAATTTACTTCATTTTCAGTGCTGCCATTATGTAAGCAAATGATATGTCACAATTAATTGCTAAATGAGCATTTTGAATCAATTTTATTAGAAAATAATTAATAAGTTAGTTTTGTATAATATACTTTTTTTCGCAGATACGTGTTTAAATAATTTAATTAATACAGAGTGGAATGAAAAACTATAAAATTAAAATTAAAAAAATTAAATGTTTTTATCAAATAGTATTATTATCTTTTTGAATGTTTTTTTCAGAGAATGTTATCATATAACTAGGTTTTCCCCCAAAAGTGGATTTTTAACACTTACATATGTTTAATCAAACATCCAAACGTTTCAAGAGCTATCTGTAGAATTTTTTTATTAGTATTTATTGATAATGGATTTAAATTAATCTATTTTTTTAAATCAAATGAATGTTTCTATTACGTGTATTTTTCGATGTGTATTTTTTCATAATTATAAAAAAAAAATTTCCTTTGTTCTGGTAAAAAATTAAAACTATATTTCATTTGATATTTATGTCACGTATTTATAAAAATAATGTAATTAAGTTTCGAATTTAAATAACTCTGTGCTTTGAAATAAAAAAAAAACTTGAAATTTAACAAAGTTTGAAACATACATAAAGTTTTTTTTTAAACCTGATTTTTTGAGACAAAAAAGTTTAAAATGTGAATTCGCGAGAAATCGTTTAACCTACCCTTTTAATTACGCTGGTAATATTTTCAGAAAACAACACTAAAATGAAAACCTGAATGTCAGGAATACAATATATTTCTACGCGGAGTTTTCCCTGAGGAGAATCATATCGCATACGGTTACTACAAACCGGTTCCTCTCAAGGATACGCCTTGGCGATCGATCTTCGGCTAGAAAAGAGGATTTGGCGGTAGAAAATCCAGCCCACGTTATTCAAGATTTCCCGAATGTTTATGGTTCATGGTACACTTATCCCTGATCATGACTGAATTCATTTGGAAGACTGTAGCCAATCCACTCTTTTTTTCAATGGTACGCATTGCATCTTGTATTTTATGAATTTTCAATGACAGCTGATGCGTAATGTGCAGTTTTTTCACCATCTAACACAGTGACAACAATGCCCGAAGATGCAATTTCCTATTGCAATCATATTTTCGCACGCCTGCACCTGAAAGTTAAGTTGCTACAGGGAATGAAAACCGGAGGTGGAACTCGAACACAAAGCCATTTGAGCTCATTCCAGCAATATCCAGAAAACTTACGGAAGTTTTTGAAATCCGCATCCAGATTCTCGTTAACACCTCGAAAAGTACTCGGTGCCCACTTTCGACGCCCTTGCTCCTGTAAGTTCAGTCTCTGAAGGGGGACATTACGGTCGGTTGGCATTATCCGGCAAAGTTACGGGAGTTTCTAAAATCCATGTTCATATTATTATTGTTTCCTATCCAGAAAAACACCAGGAAAGTATTTTTCTCTTCTCAAGAATTTTAAAGCACACCTTCTCCACAGTTCCTGCAAAATACTTTCGTCTGGCATTATTTGACGTAGATATGAGATAATATTGAATTGGATTGAGAATATTTGGATCGGCAGTTCCGAAATTCAATCAATATACACTTTTTACGTCTCTACGTCGGCAAGTGGCCGCGGTAGCCAAGTGGTCAAGGCATCGGATCATGGCTAGCGTGTCATGAGTTCGAGCCCAGCACCACTGAAAACCCGCCGTGTAGGGGAGGGATTCACGTTAAATATGTCGAGAGCTCAAACGTCCTCTCGTTGTTGTGGTGTGGTAGTTAGGAGAGGGGGTGCCAGCTCAGGTGCCGTCGGCGTCCCTTGACCATGGTTCAAAATTACGCGGTCAGTCGCCAAAAGCCCTCGTGTAGCTGAAAAGTGCGACGTTAATATTCTTTCACTCACTCACCTTACGTCGGCAAGATAGGTTGGTACTGCTGTCCGAGAATATTCCTATCCTCCGGCATTATCTGTCAAAAATACAGGAATTTCTATATTTCGATTTCAGACTCGCTTAAACCACCTCAAATTACACCAGGAATACACTTTTCCCGCGCCAAGACTTTAAGTGTGAGCTCCTGCCCTGGTTTGCGTAAAAGACGGTTATCCTGAATTATCCGGCAAAGTTACAGTTATTTCTCAGATTGGATATCAGATTTTGATTATCCATTTTGAAGTACGCCAGTGTCCAAGTTTCCACGATTCAAGGCTTTTAATGTAAGCTCCTGTTATGGTGTGTCTAAAATACGGTCAGCCGGCTTTATCCGGCAAAGTTACGTTTATTTTTGGAAACTGACTCGAAAATACGGATTCCACACCCCGAAATACGCCAGGCACTTAATTTTCGTGCATTTTGGTTTGCAATATCTGCTTCCACAGACACATGAGCAATGCCACATTTTGCGATTATTCCCTTACGGGAATCTGGCAATGTTTTTTCCGGATTCTTCACGTTTCCGGCAATAAAAAAATTATGGCATGATTAATTGAAATAAAAACCATCCTATGTTTTATGTTGGACGAAATGACACACGGTATCCAAAATTATATTATGATCCGTTGAGTAGTTTCGGAGTCCATCGCGGACAAACACTGTGAGACGTATATTTTATATTTAAAGATATTAAAGAAGTACAAAATGGGAAAAAATAATAATTTAAAAATAATTATGAAGAAATGTGTATAAAATGGTACTAAAATGAAAATTCAGTCATACATATCGTGTAAACAAAAACGTAAGCATTATGGCTTACAGAGCGCAAGCGCAGAAACTTGTTTTGCTGCCAAGCTGTAAATGTGTGCCAACCTCACCAAGAGGTGCTGAATGCATGGTGATTTCAAAAGTTGCGTCAGAGAAAGACGCCACAGAATAAGACAAATGTTGAGTGATTTTTAAATTGTTTATAAATTGAAAGAACGATGAAGGCCTTGAATTTATTTACTGTGTGACATTTATTTCAGACACTATGGGCAGTTTTTCTTCTTCTTCAAACTATCTCTTCAGTGTCAGGATCAAAATACAGTGAAATACATTTAACACGAAAACGCTTCAAGTGAAATATCAGTTAACACAAAATAATACAACGGTCCCAACAAACTCTACTATGTATTTTCATATATATTCCCCCCTCTTAACATGACAAGATTTCCTTTCTGAGAAAAAATAAAATACAGAAAACAACAGACACTTAATGAATTGTTTGAGAAAGTTTCTGTTTTATTGGACTATCCTACAATATCATCAAAAGAATTCGTAGCAGTAGAGGATGATATTGTGTTTACAGACATTTTGGAGTTGGTTCAAAGCTCACAAAATATCATTGATGCAGATTCCAGTGACGAAAATGAAATGAAATGTAAAGAAGTCATGAAAAGTATGCGCAGTTATTTAGACGCACATCTCAGTAGTGAAATAAATAAGAAAATGGGTGACATCAAAAATTGTTTTGACAATTTGATGCAAAAAAAGGCAATATAAAGAAAAATATCGATTATTTTCCAAAAACTTAATGTTTTGTTTTTCAAAATAATTTCATTAAGTTCTTGTGAATGTTTTTGTTTAATTGATTTTTATTAATTACATATACACATCTATGTAAATAAAATATATTCTAATAAATTTAACTTTGTAGAATATATGTTTTTTTTTTTTGCAATATCCTTTAACACGAAAAAATATTTGTCTTCTCAATTCTGTGTTAAACGACTTTCACTGTATGATTAGCCAAACTTAATTTTTTATAAATTTTGTAATATTCTAGAATAAAAAAGATTCTGCAAAAATGAAATACATTTGATTTTGCTCTCATACAGCATTTATGCGCCCAATAAAATTAGTGTTCAGCATGAAAAATTCCATTTTTTTTTTTACCTTAAATAGTTGTTTTCTCAATATATAATTACTAGCCATTACCCACCCGCTTCTCTGCGTATTTCATGATGTTTTATAAATATATCCTGCTTATATATATAAATTATTGATATCTAAGTCCTAGCATTAAGAATTCGATTGTATTGAAAAATATACTTATATCTGTAACTCTCGCCTCATGATAAAAAAAAAAAAGGACAGAACTACTAATTTGAATTATCTAATAATCTCTAAAATTAAGTATAGAATGTTTGCACTTTCACAACCCTATAACCAAGTGGATTTCAGCAAAACCTTTTTTAGGTGTATCTCTACTACATAAAATAGACATGGTAGCCAAATTTGAAGTGTAAATCTAACAGAGCAAAAACAAAATTTTTATTATCAATAGCCCCCTTCCCCGTAATTCCGTTGAGACTCAACCTTCCAAACACCGTTCTTAACGGATTTCAATTCAACAAAAGAAAAATGTAAACCAAATTCCATTATTATAGTCCTTGTAGTTCAAAAAAAGGAATTTACCCCCAGTAACCCCCTGCTCCCCCAGGAGTTGATTCCCGTAAAATGCATTCTTAGTGGATCCCAATTCAACAAAAGAAACGTGTATAACAAATTTCAAGTACGCAGGTCTAACAATTCTAAAACAGGATTTTTTTCCTATAACTCCCCTTGACCTCTCGCAACTCTCCTTAGGGGTCGATTTTTGTTTTACTCTTTGTTAGAGGAACTCTCGATTTTCACAAAACTAATTATATAGTGGATCTTTACTCCATGAAAGGATTCTGTTTGTCATATTTAAAGACTGTACTTCCAGGAGTTTAAAAAAGGAAGTAATCATCTATAATGCCCCTTAATCCCCGCAATGCCACTTGGGTGTCGATTTTCATGAAACCCATTTTGTAGCGTATCTCTACCCTATGAGAGGAATCTGCATACCGAATTTCAAGACTGTCCATCTAATAGTTTACAAATCGGAATAATTATTTATAACTCCACTCAACACCCCTTGGGGTCAATTTCCCCAAAACCCATTTTGTAGCGGATATTTACTCTATGAAAGAAACATACCTACCAATTTTTAAATAGGTAGGTCAAGTAGTTTAAAAACGAAAACATTTATCTTTTAAGCCCCTTAATCCCCTGCAACGCCAGTTGGGGGGCTATTTTCCAAAACCCATCTTGAAGCAGATCTCTACTCTATGAAAGGAATCTATTTATCAAATCTATTTATCACTGTGCGTCTATTAATTTAAAAATGGAGATTCTATAACGCCTCCGAAACGCCACTTGGGGGTCGATTTTCACCAAACTCATTTTGTAGCGGATCTCTACTCTATGAAAGGAATCTGCTTACCCAATTTCAAGATTCTATGTCGAGTAGTGTAAAAATGGAAACAATTATTTATAACACCCCTTAACGCCTCTTGCGGTTCGAATTTCGTAAAATCCGTTCTTAGCCGATCTCTACTCCATAAAAGAAACATGTCTACCAAATTTCAAGTCGAATAGTTCCGGAGATATCGTGATTAGTCAGTCAGTGAGTGAGTCGCTTTTCTCCTTTATATATATATAGATTCATCAACAGTTGTAGTATGCCAGCCCAGAAAGCCTCTTCTGACCTATTTCAGAAAGATGGTTTAATAAATAACAAGATACATATAAGGACCATGAAGTCAAACATATAGCAACATAAGGTCAACAACCTTTTAGCTGTGACGTGCCAAACTAATTGGATTCAGCATGCCACACAGCAGAACATTTTTGAAACAATTCAATTCCCACAATAATGTATGCAGGTTTACAGGATAGAGGCCAATTATATAGATTTACAAGTTTATTATATATTAATTTTGCATCATTTAAAAATACTTAGTAACATAAAAATAAACAGCATAAAATATAACTATTATTTCAACATAAAAATCGTACATTTTTTTAGGTATTTTTAAACATATTTATTAAAATAAGAAATAAACAACACAAATTTGTTTGTGTTTTTTTTTCATTTTCGTTAAATAAAGAGATAAATAAAAATTTTAATGCAAATCTAGTGCTTGCCCCACTTTACACTTTAATATCGCAAAATCAGGGGTATAATAACATGACACTTTCAATTTGATACGATTCTGAGCATTGAGTTGTTAAACAATTTCTTTGTGGATTCAAATTTTTTTTCATATGAGGAAAGAATTTTTACTTAGATAAGTAGAACTAAAAGTGGAAAGCAGAGTACATGCAATTTTCTCTCATCAACAACTCAATCTCTCCAGCAATGACATTCAATAATTTACAAATTAGCTGTCAATTTATCTTCAGTTGTCTTTCAGAATTTTTCATATATGTTTGTCAAATAAGGCCCCTTAAAAATTTTTCAACTTCCATCCCTTCAAAAATGAACAAATTCGTAGAGTAGTGCAGAGTGCCACTAAGAATTTTATTGCATGCCACAGGTTGCCAATCCCTGATGTAGAAAATAGGCAAAATTCTGGCTCATACGTTACAAATATTAAAACTTGCCGCTATTTTGAAATATCCTCAATCAAATAGAAATGGCTAGTTTTAACTTAAAGCCATTCCCTTATTGTTCTGAGAGCCGGATTTTTTTACCATCTCGCTACAATAACAAAAAAAGCAGGTAGTCATGGGACGCAGATTGAAGTAGCAAGAAGATTAACCAATTCAGGATCCCATTTATATGCTCATAGTCCAATGATGTCATATTTGTCAAATTGGGTGGTAAACACTTCTTGCTCTTCTCCAGTTGGAACCAAGATATGCAAGAAGAAAAATTAAATGCATGTGGAAAACAAATTTTGCTGTATCCAAGATTTAGCTATGACTTTTATTACATCTATACGACAAACAAATAATTTACTTTCATATTCCTTTCGCTGGTCCTGAACAGGTTAATTGTCTGTGTACTGTTGATCTTTGAATAATTAATCATTTAGGGAACCAACATTTCATTCCTTAGTGTTCAGTCATTGGTCAGTAGCAATAACTTCTGTGTTGATGACAAATGGATTTTAATCTAGAAACTGCAAAAAATCAAGTTGGTGAGAACTAAAAAAGCAATCGCCAACTCATGGTCCCTACAACTGATCTGCACCACATCTATGTACTCATCAAAACAAAGTATATTTCCTAAAATGTTATTGATAACTGCATAACAGGATAGATTTCAATTGGTTTTTTAATAGCTATATATTAAATTTATCAATAAGTTTTAGTATTGTATTAGTTGATGTGAAATAACATTTTGTATAACATGTAACTTAAACTATAAATTAAGCAATTATATGATTGTAGAGAATATAAAAAAGATAAAGTTCATAGGTTTCATAAAAGTAATCGTGAATTCATTAATAAAAAAAAACTTAGTGAATATAATTTCAATTTAGAGCATCCTCAAAATAATTTCTTAAAATGTATCATTAGTCACGTTATTGATTATATTTTAATTTCCTTTACACAAAATAAGGGTATAATCTTTTTTGGTACTTGCATATTATCACAACTTATTGGTGACATTATATGAAACAAAATACCTGGTTGCCAATTCAGCAAGTACAACACAGGAAATTGGTGTTGCCAGCTTGGTGAGTTATTAATAGAATTAATGATTGTTGCGATAATATGCAGCACCTTTTTTTAAATGTAAGGATGCCTCAATTCAAAAATATTCCAAGACACATTTTTAAATTTTTCACAATGACCGCAAAAATAAAAACATTGGCGAATAGATACTTTTTGAGAAATAAGACAGGAAAAATCTGTAGAAAATGAACCACAAGAACATATACAACTGCAATCAATATAAAATGATATTGATTTTCCTGTTTCAACTATAATTTCTCATAGCAGAGATGACATTATTGCTTAAAGTTTTGAAGAAAAAATGGCTATGAGCCCCATTCTTGCTATCTAGCCAGATTAAATTCACAATAAGATCACAGATGCTCTGGTTTGTCCGTTTATACCAGAATTTTGAAATGTACCTTGTCTAAGAAACAACCAGACTTTCCTTCAAAGAAAACGTTTTTAAGTAAAATAGAATACAAATGATTCCCAAACCTTGTTCACACAATTCAAAATTACTATTAATTATATTTATATTAAAAAAAATACCCCTCCAAAATATTTTACCGATATTATGACAAAAATTATAATACAGAATTAACATTCATGAGATAAAATTGAGTTAATGCCACCACAGCAAAATTGATGCTACATGAATAATATATAGATATCAAAATAACACCGTACAATTTTAATTAACTACCTATTGCAAACATAAATCATAATTTTCCAGAGTGATCAAATTTCTCAATGTAATCAAGAATAACCTCACTCTGATGCACTAGATATATAAATATCCTATTTTCAGTGTCATCAAATGTAAAAATTGCTCCTATTTTACGAAATATTAATTACATCTTGAAATTATACAAAAAGAGCCTCATGTCAAGAAACTATATTCTCACAGTTTTAAGGGAAATCCAAATGGGTAATAATTTATGTTAACAATTTCAAGACATAAATGACACTATATATTATAATATTCGTTCCTTTTTATTTTAACATTTTTCAGAACAAAAACAACTCAATTTTCTATTGGTGATGATAATCTTTCAAGCAACATTCTAATAAATACTTCAGCATTAAATAACTCCTATGTTATACAATAATATCATACAGTAAAGCTCTCTCCGCAGCCACAAGTTCCTTTAATATTGGGATTGTTAAAAACGAATTCACTCGCTAAGGGACTTTCTTGAAAGTCCATTTCGGTTCCTAGTAGAGTCAATTGAGCTTTCATATCTATAAGGACTTTCACACCATCTTGGGACACGACTTCATCAAATTTTCCTTTTTTACTGGCATATTCTAGAGAATAGCTAAGTCCGTTGCAACCCCGTTGAGAAACGCTGATTTTCAGTCCAATCGCTTCGGGTTTCAGATTCAACAGTTTTTTAACTTGGTTCACAGCAGAAGGGGTTAAAACTAATGCAGCTTTCGTAGGTATTTTTCGAGATTTTTCCAGCAAACGAACTGTAGCTGCACCCAGACTTCGTGACATTTTTAAAATTTCATATATATAACTTCATTAAATACATATAAAAAAAAATCTATTTGAGAATCATAATGAATTACAAAACATCGACTGCGCTCTTGCTATTTTTACAGTTATAGTTACAGTGTTCTTGTGGTATATGGAGCAACAAAGGCTATTATCCCTTAAGAGACTATAATAATGGAATAATTTTCGTCCCCTGTTTTTTCCCGACACACCAACATTGAAATGTATAAATTTCATTTGTCCCATCTGGGGTCGAATGAAAATATTATATGTTCATCCATGATAAATATCAAAAAAGGAAAACAACACAATTACCAACCTTGTAAATTAAAATCCTGTAGGGGTTTATCATAAAATGATTAGTTTCAAGAAAGGTCGTTTTCCATTTTCAATCATTTTTTAAACGGTTGATGGTGCTGAATTATTTTTTTGACCGACTGTATCATTAAAAAAATAATAAATGGAATCTTATCTCACGAATGCTTATTTACACGAAATTTACTGCAAATTTTAAATTTATATAATTATTAAAATTAATTTGTTGATTGTTTGAGGATTATCAGATACAAGACTCTTAATATTTTTTTGTACATCAACTTAATGATTTTTTAATCGAGTAAAAATAAAAACAAAAATCTTTAAAAATTGCATTGTATGAAATCATCTGATTTGATGAAAACCATATAAATGCTTTAAATTTATGATAAAAAAAATTGGCAGCGTTTTAACAATGTTTGTTTACTCAAATTAATTCTGTTGTTTATAGTTCAGGACGAGTGGGTAGAAGATAATATTTTGAATACAAATTGCCCCCTAAAATATTGCTTTTATAATGACCATGATAAAATGAATAACTGTTTTGTTACTTTGTTTCAAAAAATCTATTCCTTTGCTGAGGACGCTATTGATATATATTTCCCGTGCTTCTAGAGTTATGACAGACCCAAATAAGCCGAATAGTATTAGTGATTCTGCCGAAAATACTAACATTCTCGAAGATGGAACAGAGATCTCAAACAAAAATAGTAGAAGAAAAAATTCTTCCGACAGGTCAAATGTTAAACGCAAAAGAGTCAGTTTTACTGAAATGGATAACACAGACGGTGATTCTGATGCTCAGACATATTTCGAAGGTGCTTGTTCCAGCGATACTGTTGAGGATGTGTTGGAAGACATGGAAGAGGAAATCGACAATGCATTGGAGCAAACTCAGTATAAGAATAAATTAACCCCTACAAATGTGAAAAATATTCTCAGGGTCTGTGGGCAGTTATAACATATATTATCTGTTACATTTTATGTTATTAATGTATGTTTTGAAAATATTGTGCATTTTTTATTTCTAATATTTCGTAAATTAGTTAAATCTTTAGAATAAAGCAATTTCAGAGATTAACATTGCAGTAGTTTTTAATAATAAAAGCTACAGAGTGATTTAAGATAAATTGTGTTTTTCCATCTTAATACATTTGTTTTTTATGTCTATTTTTTTTTTTTTTTGTAATGTTAAAGAATATAATTCAAATTAAACATTTTTTCAAATGAAAAAATTCCTCAGTTTTTCTATCATGTTTTGATTTCATTAGATAAGAGACAATCACATTTTTATTTGTCATTTCTGTTTGAATCAATGGTTTTGAACAGTGATTCCCAAAGTTATCTGTATGGACCCCCAGGTGTCGATGGCGGCGAAAAAATAATTTGGGGGTCTATGATGATGGCTCTCATTTAACCAGATCATGACTTTAATTTTAAAAGGAAATTTAATCAACAATCAATTACTTATTCAACAAATATATTTTCTAAATTTAATAGGTTAATTTGCAGTTCCTAGGCAACAGCATAAATTTTATTAAAACGACCATCATTTCGGTGTTTTTTGCCAGAATTAAGCTAAAGGAGTAAAAAATTAACGTTGCAGATTTCCCTAGTTTCTCAATTTGTCAAAGACAATTTGCCAGGAAAATGACATTTTACCATAGGTTTAACATTTAAAAGCCCTTTATTCAGATTTTGAAGCTAGATTTGAGAATGCTTTGATTACAGGTATACCACAGTAGGCAATGAATTCATACGGTCATATCGAAAAAGGAATGTCAAATTACGAGAGGAATTGATAGGCATAGACACTAACAGAGATATTGAAGTAAAGTTTAAAAACTGATATCAACATTTTTGGCTTCAAAAAGATATTCCTATTATTTATCCCTAATAATGGAATATATTGAGAAAGTTTTTAATTGCTTTTCCTAGTGAGGAGTTTCAGCAAAGTTGCCAAACTCCAGGAAAAAAATAAAAGACGGGACACTACTAACCATTGAGATTTAGGGTTAAATCTGGCAAGATTGATGGCAAATGTGGAAAATTTGTTATTCAAACATTAGATTCATCCCTCCCATTAAAAGCATTTGTTTGTTGCTCAGTTACTTTATGTAACAAAAATTTTATATATTAATTAAATTTTAATTTAATTAAGACATGTGTGCTTCTTAAGTTTTAAACACTATACTACAAATAGAAATTTAAATATTTTAAAGTAAATAGCACTATACCAGCTGTCAAAAAGACATTTGAATTGATAAATTTGAAAAAAATCAGTATTAGAGGAAGGTAGTGGGTTTATGCCAAACCAAAAGACATGCCAAGGGGTCTATGAGACAAAAAAGTTTGGGAACCTGTTGTTTAGAATATATATTTTTCTATTTAAGATATATATTTTTCTGTTTAGAATATATATTTTTCTGTGTGTTGTGATTTTTTGGAAAAATTCATTTGTTGAATCCCACCTAGTACATACAAAGAGAAAGATAAATAAAACTAATTCAACCCACTCTATTCAGTCCTTAGTCTGAATCTGCAACTTTTATATTCAACTGACAGTACTTTTCTTTTTTATGGTTTATTACATTTGTTTCTTTGCATTGCATGTTATTCCTATTATTGCTATATAAAAGCTTTTATGAAGCATGTTATATTCACAGTTTAAAAAACTATTGTTCATAAATTTTTTTTGCTGCCACTACATTTTTTTTCTATAAAGTAAAAGAACCTTAAGAGGAATTCAATGAATTATTTTAATTATGTATTTTATATGAATATACATTATTAATTGATTAGATCTCTTTTTTTATGTTAATCTTGTTTTTACTTATATATTATCACAACAATCGCCAATGTTCAAGATAACTTGCCAAGTTGGCAACCACAATTTTGAATGCGTTGTATGTGCTGAATTGGCAATCATGTACTTTGTTTCATATAATGTCGCCAATAAGTTGCGGTAATACACAAGTACCATCTTGTTCTTATAGTACTTCTGCATATAATTTAAACATATCAGTAAGGTTCTAAAAATTCATAATTTTCATTGCATAATTTTATGTTTTTTTTTAAATATTTTTCTTTGTGATTCAAGTTTAGGATGTACTTAATTTATTGAAACTTTTTATTTTAGCACATTATAGCCAATGAATATGTGTTAGCTATGGTTCGTAACACAATGAAATTGGAGCACAGTGATGGGGAAGAATTAGGAGATCATAGCTATGAGCCTAAATTGACAAGATCTAAAGCTAAAGAAATGAGAAAAAAGCAGTATACGGTATAAAATATCTTTATACACATCTTTTATCATTTTTTTCCTCTGAATTATAATAAATTTTTATTATTTATGTCCTGTGAATGATTAGTATCTAACAAATTTTGATATTTTTTGGTACTTTCCTCTCTTGCACTTGTAAATGTTGACCTTTAGTGTACAGTAATAGTGAACATTCAAGAAAAATATTTGGAACTTGCATACTAGTCCGTAGAACTTTTTTTACCAAATCAAAAACAATCTCCAAATGCTGTATTATTCAGCTAATAATGGGAAAAGGAGGGTGGAAGGGGGTGTCCAATGTCTACTCAAACACTATAACCTTGTTTTTTGTAGGTTGGGCAAAATTTTAGCCAAATCTGGGTACAAATTCTTCTAAATTTGTGCAGATTTGCTGATGGACAGGCTAATGAGTATCAAATGTGTGTATCATGTTAAGACAGAAATGCAATTTTTTAATACACTGATGACCAGAAGATTACAAACATTAAAACAAATGCATTATCTCAAAATAAATTAGTGTGGGACGGCGTGTAGGGGAAGGTTCGATTTTAATAAAAAATAAGCACGCAGAGTTAAAATAACCTAATTTATTAAAAACACAACTAAAACATTTACTATCTACAAGGGGGGAATAATTCGAGATAGCACCATACCAATTCCGAAAACACGTCCTCTTTCTCAAATAACGGAGAGACCGATTTCCTCTGACCTGCCTTCGTTCAAGCTTTGGTGCCACTCCCAGTTTCTTTTCTGCCATCTCATAAATACATGATCTCACCGTATCGTGCAGCTAAAACTCACGTGGTTCCTATTAGTGGTGCCATCTCGTACAATAAAAATAAAAAAAAGTAAAAGAAAACTTGTATTCCTTTCCTACAAGTTCGGCCATCCTGGGAATCACTGACCTCAGTGATTTTACATACCATACAATAAAATATAGGCCTCTGCAAAATTAATATTAATCGGAGATAAAAATTCCAAGATAGACATTCAAATTTAAAAATAAGGATACAACTCTCAAAAATGAAATATTAATAGCAAAGAAAACAATACACATTATGTTCTTTTAAAAAGAATAGTAAACGCTTTTTATAAAAATACATCATCATGGTGAGTAAAATTTCATTAAATCAGCAGATGAATTTGTTATCTTAGGTCCCTCATAATCACCCACTTTCTCTAAATCATATCTATCTCTAGGTTTTACTTTAACTATTCTATATGGTCCCAAAAACCTAGGCCTTAATTTCAAACCTGTCCCAAATTGTGTTCTCTGAATGACCACCAAATCACCCATCTGATAGTTAGGGACCTTCCTGCGCTTCCTGTCATAGGTTCTTTTATTCTCTGCCTGTATCTTCTGGATATTTTTCTTTGCATCTTGTCGTAATTGGTTCCTCTGTTCTCGAAATTCCTCCATCATTTCGTCCATCAGTAACTCCCTCAGGCGAAGGTCTTCCTTGTTTCTCATGGTGACGCCAATTAATAATTCAAATAGAGACCACTTAGTACTATGATTAAATGTACTATTTAAAATTCTTTGAAGTGGGTCTACGAACTTGAACCACTTGGTAGACTCCTCAATTGACAGCTTGGTCAAAACGGGAATAATAGTTCGGTGTATTCTCTCGACTTGGCCATTCGCTCTGGGTACTCCGGTGGCGATTTGTAAATGTTGAATGTTTTCACTAGTAGAATAATCTCCAAAAGCTCCAGAAGTAAAAGCAGAGCCTCTGTCTGTTATTATTCTCTTGGGATTACCAAAAGTCTTTTGTTGCAATTTTAATTTATCCAAAGCATCTTCTGCGGAAGTAGATCTAACGGGATAAAGCCAGGTAAATTTTGTAAAAGCATCCACTATTGTGAGAATATGCTGATTTTTCTTGTTAGTAGAAGGCAAAGGTCCGATAAAATCGATGTGATAAGTACTTAATGGCACATCCTCTTTAGGAATGGGGTTGAGGAATCCATCCTTTTTTCCACTCTTTTTGTTGGTCAAAATACATGGCACACAGTTAACAATTACATTTTGCACCTGCTTGCTCAAATTGGGAATGAAAAATTCTTGTTTGACAACTTGGCAATGGAGAAATGTCCCTTCTCATGTGTTAACTTAATTATCTCAGTTTGCATATCTCTTGGTACAACTATCAATTCACGACCTTCAACATATTTGTAAAGTATTTCGTTTTTATCGAAAAAGTCTGAATTGCTGTTTGTTTCAATCAGTGACCTTAGACTCTGAGTGTATTCATCCTCTTGTTGTGCCCTTTTTAATCTTGCGGTTAGAGTATCGTTAGTAGTTATTGCGACTGGATACCTGCTAAGGGCATCCACATGTTGCATTCTCTGGCCGGAACGATGCACAATTTCATAATCAAACTCTTCCAGCAATAATGCCCATCACGCTATACGAGTAACCAAATCCTTTTTGTTCATAGTCTTTTGAAACGCTGAGCAATCCGTTATGACTTTGAAATGATTTCCCATAAGGTAGGTACGAAATTTCTTTAAAGCGTTGACAACAGCAAGAACTTCAAGTTCATAGCTGCTATACTTCTCCTCTGCCGGAGTAGTTTTCTTAGACATGTATTGAACAGGATGCAATTTTCCATCTTCTGCCTCTTGGAGTAAGACGGCTCCGTAGCCTTGTTGACTTGCGTCCGTGTGCAATTCAGTTGTTTTTCCCTGCTGTAAAATACTTAATACTGGACTTTCAGTCAACAATTGCCTGAGCTTTTCAAATGCTTCTATTTGAGGTCGTTCAAAGACAAATCGATTGTCGTTTCTAATTAGATCACTCAAAGGTATGACGGAATAAATTTTCGAAAATAGCAAGTGAGTCCCAAGAAGCTTTGGACTTGTTTGGCAGTCGTTGGTACAGGGAACTTCTTGACAGCTATCGTTTTTGCAACTGAAGGGCGCACCGTTCCATTTTCGACAACGTGATCCAAAAATTCCACCTTTTGTTTTAAAAACTAACATTTTTCAAACTTGATCTCCAACCCATATCTGGATGTGACCTCAAACACCTTCTTTTATTTTTCCATACCTTCTTCCTCATCTTTAGCTGGAACGATCAAATCGTCCAAATAAATTATTATGATGCCTTTTCGCACGAGTTCCCTAAAAATGCTGTACACATATCTTTGGAATACACTTGGGTTTGTACTGAGACCAAAAGGTACCTTATTGAATTCGAACTGCCCGTCTGGTACAACAAAGAAGGTGAAATGCTTGCGATCCTCGTTTACGTCGACATGAAAAAACCCATTTTTCAAGTCTAACGTGGAATACACTTTGGCGTCTTGCAGCCTATCCAATACGTCCTCTATCAGTGGCAAGGGGAAGCGATCCTTGACTAGTTTTCGGTTCAGTTTCCTATAGTCAATGCATAGTCTGTCGGTACCATCTTTCTTCTTGACTAACACGATTGGACTTGCATATTCAGAAGAGCTTGGTCTCACGATTCCCTTATCCAACCATTCGTCGATCTGCTTGTTGACGGTCTGATTCTCCAGAAACGACAAACGGCGTGCTGTTTGGTAAACTGGTATATCATCCTTCAGGATAATTCTCATGGACACATTTGTCGTTTTGGTCTTCTTAGGTGTATAGCTGTTGATTAGTTCAGAGAGTTCCTTTCTTATTCGAGGATTGACAACATGTTTAACTTCGATTTCATCTTCAGTTCTTGCTTCATAAACCTGTGTGTTCACAAACCACACCTTTTCGTGTTTACGGAAATAAACACCTTTTTTATCAAAGCCAACAAAAGCTTGTTCCAAAATTTCCGATCCTATCACTGCCTGGAACTCCAAATGCAGCGCAGGCACGACATGCCATATTACGGAATATTTCTCTCCATCCAATTCGATTTCTCGTTGGAACGATCCTTTTGTTTTGACTTCGTACTTTCCCAATCCAGATAACACGACAATGTCCTTCGATTGCTCGATGATTCCTTTGCTTACATCTTCACGAATGAGCGAAACTGAGCTTCCAGTGTCAATTAGAGCCTCAAAAGTCTTGTTTCCAATGGTTATTTTCCTGGTCTTAATTCTGTCATGCTGAATTCGAGAACTGGACCGGAGAGCTTGAAGATTTATTGATTTTCGTACCCTTGTTGCGCTTTGTACAATCTACGGCATAGTGACCTGGTCCCCTGCAGTAGCTACATGTTACCTGTTTAACTCTTTTATCGTAAGTTCTCATCGATTGAAAGCATTTTCTATCATTCCAATTATTTCCAAGGTGAAAACGTTCTTGCCTTTGAGAACAATTATCGTTATTGTTCGATCTCTTAGCAAATGAGTTTAACTGCTTTGCCCCTATAGTTCTTCGGACGTCCTCATAATCTTCAAATTTTTTGCTCGCTCAATAGATGAGTTAATAGTAGACCATTCGTACAAAAAGTGTTCCTGAAAATCATACGGCGCCCTCTTCATTTGATCGGCTATGATTAATTCTCGTAATTGGTCGTAGGTGTTAACTTTTAAGCGCAAAGTCCATCCATCAAAATACATCTGTAATTCGTGTTGAAAATCTTGCCATGTTCGTTCATTGAACTTTTGGTGAAACAAAAATAACTGACGAAATTTTTCCGGAGATAATTTAAATCTTTGTAAGAGTAAATCCTTTACATGATCGTAATCATTACACTTATCAGTTGGTTCTCTTGCGATCAGATGGGCAATTTTGACGGGTATTAAACCTATTAGTTTTTCAACCCAATCTTTTTTCAGTAAGAAAGCTAGTTCTGCATGATGCTCAAATAAGGTAAGATTCAAACCAATATCTTCCTTCATATTAAACTTATGAAAAGTTTCATGAATCAGTTTATTCAATGCTTGAACGTTTTCGGTGTTATTCAGCATACCGGCAGTCTGTTGCGCTTGTATTCGCAACTTCTCTAATTCGTACTCTCGTCTTTCTCTCATCCTTTCGCATATCCTCTCTCTCCCTCTCAGTCATTTCTCTCTCTCTCAGCCCTTTCTCTCTCTTCTCTTTTTGTACGTTCCTCCACTATGCTATCAAGCATCTTTTTAACATCGTCTTCAACGCAATCTGGGCTTTTTACGATCAGCTCCTTTAACTTCAATTTTGTGATACCTGCTTCGATAGTAAGATCCAAATCCACGGCGAGGGACACCAAATTCTCTTTCTTTTTCACGAGTAAGAATGCCATTTTTATACTCAGAATGGTGACCCAGAGAACAACTTAAATTTTTACTCAAGTTAAATGAGACAAAACTATTAAAATGACATGCAAAAAGTTTACTCACCTAAACAGAAACAAAAGATAATTTAAATAAGATGCAATTATCAATTATAAACAATTATAGACAAAAATGGACTTTTTAAAGAATTCCCGGAACCTAAATCCCTTTGCAAAACACAACAGTATTACAGTTAATATAAATTTTATTTTTTATTAAAAAAACAACGCGTTCCTCTCATTTATCGAAAATAGATTACTAAGAAAAAACCCGGAAAGTACTCAGTTATTAATCCAAAACTAAAAGAACATCAAATATCTATGTCTGCAATTAAACCAATAATAGTACCTGGTACTTCAAAATTCAATTTCAGATTCACAGAACAGGAAATATACACACAAAATCATTTATTTAATTTTCGCCTATTACACACACAATAACAAAAAAAAGGATACTAGCACAATTCAATCTAAATCTGAAGACACTTTACATTGACCTCAAAGACACAGGAAATCTTGTTTCGTGTTGATAACTCGCGATTCGATGCAGTTCCAAAGGTTCTCTCATCAGTGTTGACCTCAATGATCAAGGTAATCCCGTTCAATTCGTTCAGTATCTCGTTGAGTCGCTGGGCCTCCAGTTTTGGTTGACTGCAGCTGACGTGGAAATTCGCCAAGATTCTGTGCCTCTAACCAAGTCAATGGACCCCTTCCTCCTGTTGACTGTTCTCGCTGAAGTATCTCCGCATCGCTCACAGAATATCCATATCGCTCGTAAGACTTCCGTATTGCTCGTAAAATTTCTTATCCAGCTGAAGGCTTCGCCGGATCTCTATTCGATGCAAGGCAAGGTCTATGTACCACTCAGGAAATCAAAAATCGATGAGGAGGTAAAACTTTTAAAAAATGCTCTTAGATAAAACTTTGGATAGTTAAAATTCTCGGTCGAACCCCCAATTTGTGGGACGGCGTCTAGGGGGGAAGGTTCGATTTTAATAAAAAAAATAAGCGTACAGAGTTAAAATAACTCAATTTATTAAAAACACAACTAAAACATTTACTATCTACAAGGGGTTTTAAATAATTCGAGATAGCACCATACAAATTCCGAAAACACGTCCTCTTTCTCAAACAACGGAGAGACCGATTTCCTCTGACCTGCCTTCGTTCAAGCTTTGGTGCCACTCCCAGTTTCTTTTCTGCCACCTCATAAATACATGATCTCACCGTATCGCGCAGCTAAAACTCACGTGGTTTCTATTAGTGGTGTCATCTCGTACAATAAAAATAAAAAAAAAGTAAAAGCAAACTTGTATTCCTTTCCTACAAGTTCGGCCATCCTGGGAATCACTGACCTCAGTGATTTTACATACCATACAATAAAATATAGGCCTCTGCAAAATTAATATTAATCAGAGATAAAAATTCCAAGATAGACATTCAAATTTAAAAATAAGGATGCAACTCTCAAAAATGAAATATTAATAGCAAAGAAAACAAAACACATTAATACACATTATGTTCTTTTAAAAAGAATAATAAACGCTTTTTATAAAAATACATCATCATGGTGAGTAAAATTTCATTAAATCAGCAGATGAATTTGTTATCTTAGGTCCCTCATAATCACCCACGTTCTCTAAATCATATCTATCTCTAGTTTTTACTTTAACTATTCTATATGGTCCCAAAAACCTAGGCCTTAATTTCAAACCTGTCCCAAATTGTGTTCTCTGAATGACCACCAAATCACCCATCTGGTAGTTAGGGTCCTTCCTGCGCTTCCTGTCATAGGTTCTTTTATTCTCTGCCTGTATCTTCTGGATATTTTTCTTTGCGTCTTGTCGTAATTGGTTCCTCTGTTCTCGAAATTCCTCCATCATTTCGTCCATCAGTAACTCCCTCAGGTGAAGGTCTTCCTTGTTTCTCATGGTGACGCCAATTAATAATTCAAATAGAGACCACTTAGTACTATGATTAAATGTACTATTTAAAATTCTTTGAAGTGGGTCTACGAACTTGAACCACTTGGTAGTCTCCTCAATTGACAGCTTGGTCAAAACGGGAATAATAGTTCGGTGTATTCTCTCGACTTGGCCATTCCCTCTGGGTACTCCGGTGGCGATTTGCAAATGTTGAATGTTTTCATTAGTACAATAATCTCCAAAGCTCCAGAAGTAAAAGCAGAGCCTCTGTCTGTTATTATTCTCTTGGGATTACCAAAAGTCTTTTGTTGCAATTTTAATTTATCCAAAGCATCTTCTGCGGAAGTAGATCTAACTGGATAAAGCCAGGTAAATTCTGTAAAAGCATCCACTATTGTGAGAATATGTAATTGTAAAAGAAAACTTGCATTCCTTTCCTACATTAGTTCAATACAAAGAAGAGCTGCACCAGTCAATGATTATCTAAACAAAGAAGAAATTCATCATGTGGTGTGGTTTTGCAAGGTTATCTGGCTTCAATCCTGTAGAAATGGAAATTAAAATTCTTGAGTGCCAGTGCAAAGCGCTTACACTCAGTGTGAGAAGAAAAGAAAAACAATGAATGCGAAAAAGAAAAAATCAATGACCCTACTGGGAAAGGGTGGGGTGGGGGAGTGGAGGAGGCCAAAGCAACAAAGGGAATCACTGTGCAATGTGAAGGGAGGAAGAAGTTAGGAAGGTAAATTAATAATGGTGAGAATTCATAGTTGCATATTGAATCAAATGGAGACTAAAAAAAAGAAAGCTTGATGTTGAACATGAATATAGATTCGTACAACAAAAAAGATAGCCCCATATGTATGCTATGTCGAGAAAGTGTTGTATGTCATGTGTAAAAACACATTTTCAGACTTTTTCTCCAATGGGCTGCATATTAGCAATTAAGCCTTTGCAGACACAGCAAGTTCCCAAATGTGAGAGCCTTTTCATTGGTGGCTCTCGCTACCAAATTTGGATGCTTGAATTAAGTTAATTCACCCTCTCATTGGATGCTAAATTTTGCTGTGATTAAATTCTGATTAAAGTTCCAGAGCCAAATTAATACTCATAGTATCTTTTACACACCGCGTAGTCATATGACATGTGTGCCTACCATTTTCGACTCCAGCCAGAATCGAGCCCACAATCTTGGGCTTATGAAGCAGGCACGCTGTCTCTAAGCCACTGCAGCTGAAAAATTTTCAAATTAAACACTAAGCCACATTTATGAATTCTGATAAGAAATGAGAAGTTTTAGAAAGAGCTGTTTCCTGGTATAAAAAGAAAATTACATTTTTATGTCAAGCAATTGAAGTCAAACCAAAAGCGACAGAAGGTAGTTTCGTAATTTCTCATTGTACAGCAGCGAACCTTTTACAGATGGCGAATGTATAAAGGACACACTTTTAAAAGTGCTGAAATATTGTTCAGCAATTTACCAAATTTTTTAACAATATAAACCCGAATTCAAGAAATACCTGCTTCTGCGCGAACTGTTGAAAAGAAAATAACTCAAATGGCAGAAAATAAAACTGTGAAATAAAATTCAGGTTTACAAGAAACTGTTGCATTTAGCATTGCTTTTGATGAAAGTACAGCCGTGAATGATGTTGCACGCCTTGCAGTAATTGCACAGTATTGTGATAAAGATCGAATTTTTGAAGAGTTATGGAGCATGATTCCTCAGAGTGGTACAACTAATGGACTGGATATTCTTTTTTCTTTAATAAAACATTTTGGAAAGAAAAACATTAATATAAATAAAATATTTTTGTGTAACTACTGAAGGCACTCCTGCAATGGTTGGCAAGGAAAGGGAATTTGTCAAACTTCTTGCAAATCATATTGAACAAAATATTGAACTTTCATTTAATAATACATCAGAAAAAATTAGTTGCCGAAATTTCGTCTCCACGCTTAATTTCTGTAATGACCACTGTTGTTAAAGTAGTTAATTTTATATTGTCTCAATCTTCATCAGTACACAAACAATTTAAATCTCTTTCAGAAGAAATGGAAAGTGAATATATATATGGGGACCTTCCTTTATACAGTCATGTCTGTTGGCTTAGTTATAAAAAAAATTTTTAATGAGAAGAAAACAACATTTTCCAGAATTAAGACAATAAGGAATGATTATATAATTTAATGTTTCTGACAGATATAACTAAAACATCTCTATGAACTATGGGGGAATGTTTGTTGTGAAGTTGTCAAAAAAGTGATTTTTCGACTTCTTCAATCTTGTTGTCACTGTAAGGTTCTGTATTTTCCTGAAATGTGACTTCATGTTTCTTTAAAAACCTCCGCTTTTTCGAAATCTGAACTGGCCAATCCACTTGGACCATGGAGAGGTGGGATGATAGTGGATCATTTAGCAATTTTCCTATGTAAATTGTATAAAGAATTATCTTGAGGATTTAAAGTTAATAGAAAATCTTTCCAGGTCCTGTTTTTACATTCATCAATTTCTATCCTGATCTGTCTAATGAGGATTAACTTCGCGTTTGTATGGGGGTAATATTATTCCAGAGTTTATAAAATCTTTTTTTAGCTCTAATAAGCTCTCTGATATTGGCATGAAGGCGGTGGTGTGGAGTGTTAATTATTCTAGTTGTTGTGGAAGCAGAGATAGCATTTGCTGGTGAAATTTTGAACGGCTAAATCCAAATTATCTATAGTGGGGTTTCCTGGTATGTTGTGATAAATAATTTCTTGAAATTTAGTCCAGTTTGTAGATTTTAAAGTTCTGAGTATTGGTGGTGGAATGTTATTAATTACGAAATAAAAAATAACTGGATTATGATCTCTGCTAAGGGCATTTATAGTAAAAACATCAGTGGGAGCTAAATTAACTGCAAAACGGATGTCAAGAACGTTTTTGGTGTGATAAGTGTTGAAATGTGTAGGAGTGTCAGAAGCAATTATATCCAGTGCCGACCCAATGGCCCAAATGCATAGGACATTTCTGATTGTGTTAGCTCTGCCTGGATTCCAGCTTGGGTGTTTAGTGTTAAAATCACCGAAAAAAAAGGCTTTATTGCTATGGGTGATCTTGTAGATCAGCAGCTCTTAAACTTGATCACCATGCCCCCCTTCCTTTATGTATTAGCCTGACATCGCAGATCCCCAAGATTTTGAACACCCTTCCCTGACTCTTAACACTTGGCTGAGTGATTTCTCAATTATCCTAAGACTGCCTCTGCTACTTATGTACACTTTTTTAAAGAACTGTAAGCATCTAATTAAAAATATTACAAATTATTAATTTCAAATAAATAATGTACTCTTAATTGTATTAATTAAAACATTTGTTCCAGTAGAGTGTTTTCAGTGGGGAAATTCAGTGATCTAGTTTAGGATGGCATGTTTTTCAATTTTTCCACAAGGCTTTTCAGTGAAAGAGAGAAACAACTTTAAATGAGAGACCTTCCCCCTTCCTAAAAAGGGCACTGAGGACACTGAGGGCTTGCAAACGACAGTTTTAAGAGCTGTTCACTAAACATTTAACACCAATTCATCATTCAGCAATGCTGGGTATTCAGCAGTCATTTTGACTCTCCGCTAGAGCTTACCTCTGCTTGTTGACATACACCAGCAATGGTTTAAATGCATAATAAGGCAAAGTAACAGATTTTTCTCTGATGTATTTGGTTATATGTGAACATTTGCAGGGAGAATATTGATATTTGTTAATTTCAGGAGTCATTACTTGTAACATATGCATTTAAAATGTTTTTTCCCTATCTCTAATATTATTTTCCTACTTGAAAAAGATTTTATTCATCTTGACAGATTATATTTTTCTGTTAAATTATGATAGTTTTGGAAGTACCTTTATATACACAGTTTCTTGATTAAAAAAGAATCAGTGTAGTCAAAAGAAAAGTTTGAGCCTTTATATTTACTTCTCTTTGAATATTGTTGAAGTAAGTGAAATTAAACTTGATTACCAATTTTTGCATATTATGGTTTTTGACTATACACGTGTCCTGTCATTTTTTATATACTTTTAATTTAATCATTTCTGAAAATAATACATTATGTTCCATTACTGTATTAAATTTCAAGATTTATTTTAAATGTGTGAGAAGGAAAGATAGAAAATTCAAAGAGATAGAGAAAAAAAAGTGCATATGTTGCGTCATAAAAGTACTTGCGATTGATATAACTAGAATGAAATTTGTAAAAATAAAAGCTTGTTTGAATTGATTTTATTTTACAAAAATATTTTAAAATTTTGTTAGTAATATTTGTGTCAACATAGGGCACATAGATTACAACTGTAGACTCAAAGTATGAAAAAGATGGATTATCACTTAGTATATGCTTAAAATTAATATAAGTAAAATTCTTCTCTTAAATTCTCTTGGTGTAAATTTGAGCTAAAAAGTCATGAATATTTTTAACTCCATATATTTCATCTTTTATGTTTGAAACATTTATTTTCATTAATTTGAAATAATGTAAAATATTATTAAAAAAGAAAAAGCATTTTATAAAATCTAAACAATTGCTATATTTTAATTTACTGTTGTATACTACTAAGTACTGCATAACTTATTCATTTTTATTTACTTATATGTGTTGTTTTTAGCTTCTTTGGCCAGTTTCTTCTCCTGTGAAGAAAGTAGAAAAAGTTTCCCAGCAACTATTAGAAGAGGAGTTTCCTGACGAGAGTTCTTCAGATGAAGATTATAAGCCTATTGAAGAAGAGGTATAATACTTCTTTTAATTAATTATATTGTGTTAAAAACATTATATTTCATTATTTTTGTATGTATGCCATTGATGTAATGATTGTCTTGTAATCTTAAGTTAATTATGTGTAAAATAATATTTTAGTTACAAAATATGTGAGGAAAATCATAATATGTTTATTTCATTAAAAAATCAAAAGCACTATTTTATTTTCTAAGAATTTTTTTAGACAAGTTTGTGATGCAACCTGTTATTGTAATACAGAAAAATTATCTGATTTAAATGCAATTCTTATCACTTTTACTTAGAAAATTTTAAAATTGTTCTTTCAAGATAGTACACATACAGCTTTATGTTTATTTATTGGTTAATGATCATGCTTTATACAATCAGTTTAAATTGGTTTTATTCATGGGAAGTTTTAGTCGATTTGTGAAAAATATATCTTTAGTAATTTTATATGCTTTGTTGACCAATAAAACTGCAATATTCACTGGTTATTTTTGAGTTATTGTGATACATTAGAGTAACAATTATGAATGCTGAATATTTGAGTCAGAATAAGATCATACAAAACTATACCAGTTCTAGGTTAATATAATAATACAGAACTTGACAATCAATTGTATCATTATATTTTGGCAACAAGCTGTTGACCTTGACCGGAGTGTTTATTTGATCCACCAACCTATCGGTTCACAGCTATGCTATGCATGCCTTAAATGACTGAGCCAAAAGGAATCCCTATTTGGGCCAGTTGTTAAGAGCTTTTATTCCTTTGTGTGAAGTTATGTGTTCGTATTGTGCAAATAAATTTTTTTTTAGATTTTACATTCAAAATAGTTACATTTAATAAGAAGCTGAATATTTTTAAAAAGAATTCTTTAATAAAAACATATTTAAATGTTTTGATATTCAATTCACTTTTAACATGTTTTAAGAAATCCATTTTAATATGGCATATATGGATAAAACTAGGCAATCTGTCTGTTTCATTGCTACTTCTTAGTTTGTCATACCAATTATAAACTTGGATGAAATAAGTGATTTGCAAATAAAATGTATTGATGAATTATTTACTTTATTAATGCGTATTATTGTGCCTGTCTGTATAATTATTGTTCTGTAAAGCTATTGATTAGAGATCTGAATAGAGTTATGCAATTTCTGATTCCTTTAATTTTTCTAATAATAATAATTTTAAGCAATTATCTCAAAAATATATATTTTGGTCACATACCCCTTAAATGAAAGTCATGCTATTGGTATGATTTAGGAATACCTTGTCTGGTGCAAGTTTAACATGAGAGTGTATTCCATTTTGAAAATGTGCATTATGATTGGGCCTCAATTGTGGTATTCATTTTTTAAAATTTTAGTCATGGCAATAAAATAAGAGTGTGTGCTTTCACTTAGAGTGTGCTCTCTGCTCAAATGCAAAAATATGAGAGAGAATCCTCCTTTTTCTAAATTTAAATTCAAGGAAAATTGTAATGTAAAAAATATGATCATGTGTTTAAGTGAAAGGAAATATAAATTATTTATAGAAGTTACAGACAGTGTTTTAGGTGAAGTTTCAACTGCTCATTAAGGCACATGTGAGCTATTAAGTTATTCTTTTGCTAGGATTCATCAATAAATCCATCAAGAATTCAAGGTCTAATCCTTATAATGGGGAATCACTAATAAATCTCAAATTACAGGTTTTAAACTTTTGATTAGGGCTGAATGAAATGTGACACATTTTGAAATAGGGCATCTCATCATGATAAAAATGTGATAAATTAGAATTTTAAGTAAATATTATAAAAGTTATATATATTTATATACACACACACAGGGTCTGTCTGAAAAGTATAGCCAAGTTGATTAAAAAGACTCGTCATCCTCATCACGTAGCAGAAGCTCAAAATTACAAAATGCATGACCAGTATCCCTCACATTGCTATAAAGTGCAACATTAAAAAAAAATTCAGGCATTGTTCTATATTTCCTGTTGTATGATTTATTGAAATATATGTTATTGGAGAATCTTTTTGGTATATTTCATTATATAAAGGAAATATTATTAATGTACATTATTAGTTTGATTTTTTTATAAAATCCAGTTAAGAATTCCTTTTAGTGGTGTAACTGAGACCATATGAGCAGCAAAATATCAATATTCCTTAATATTGTTGCTTGCTTTATTTTCCCAGCTGCGACTACAGAGTGTTTGCTGTTCAATGCTTTATGTTTAACTTGCTAACATAAATCTGCTTTGCACATTTAATTTTTTAGATTAAATGTGTCTCGTAATAAGAGAATCTTTTGATTAGTGTAAATACAAGGAACATCTTTCTGTATGGAAACTTCTATCAAGCGTAGATTCTTCAAACATATTCTATAATTAGAATTATTAAAAATAGTTGAATGTGCAGTTGGAGAATTGCAATGTCAGAATATACCAATGTCAATCTTTTCTGTAATCATTAATTTATTTCATCTATAAAATCCTTCAGAAAGTCAGTCTTTGTTATCTTTTCATGATATTGATTATTTTAATTAACTTAATAATTAGCAAGTGTTTTAAGAGTTGGCCAAAATGTATCACAAAGCACAAAGACTCAAAAAGTATTTGTTTCTCTTACATTTTTTAAAAAAATTAAATTTGGATGTAAAAGCATTCAAGTACATTTTTATAATTTTATTCCTATTTATTTAGATGGTTTCATTTTTTTTACATATGCAAAAATTTTAAAATTAATTTCTATATAAGTTTGTTTAATTAAATTTTGCATGTGCAATATTCAGATTCCTACAAAAATTTGTGTCATATTTAAAAATTAAACAAATATTTAAATGCATTTTTATAAAGCATTGAAATTGAAAATTTCAATACTCTTGTTTTAAGCCTGCAGTGGGCCAGATGGGATTTTTATGTAGGCTGTAGAATTACCGAATTAACTAATACCACCATCTATTACGTTATCCTTTTTGCAAATAAATAACTATTACACTAGCAGCGTATCTGGTTCTGCAATTGAATAAGGCAGAATATCTTTCAAAAAATCATAATATTAAAGATAATTCTGGATTCTAAAAATGATAAAAATATCCAAAGCCATTCTAAAAATCAAACGTTTTATTCCACAAAAAAATACAATACTGACTATTGCCAAAATGCAGAAACAAAACTTTTACTTAATATTTACATTAGGTTACAGTGAATATGCACAAGTATAGATGCCATAAATTAATCCAAAAATAAACTCTGAAGACATGACGCCATCAATAGTTTAGGATTAATGAATTGATAATCAATTTTTTCTTTCAAATTTCTTGTACATAATCAGAAAAATGTTTTAGTCTCCTAGTGATGATGATGAAGTTCTGTCTTCTTCACCTAAGCAAAGCAATGTAGAAGAATTACATGAAGTGAAATTAAGCTCATGTTCTACGATTCCCGAAATCATGGGTCCTTTACCTGAAAAAGAGAGTATGCCCGCTGTGGAATTTCAAGTTGTAAATATACCAGAAAATACCAGTGAAGTAATTTCTTAGATTATTTTGTTTATAACTTACTCCAGTGTTGAGTTTAAATTCTTATTTTTAATTTTAAAAAAGTATTAATGAATAATCTCTAAGTAGTTTCATATAAAGTAAGACATTAATTAAAATTCTGAAATTTTATGCATGTCTACAAATTTTCTGTTACTTATATATTCAAGTGTATCTAAATTTTAAAATAAACATATAAAAAATAATCGATTAAAGTTTAAAAAAAATGGTATTTAAATGCATATTTTTTTTATAACAGAGACATTTACTGTAAATGTTAAAGTTTCATAAATCAAAATATCTGAAAATATTTGCCAAATAAATAATGTGTCAAAAATATGAAGTGAATAAATATCATCAACACTTAATGGACAAAAAGTGCTTTTAGCAAAACTGCTTTTCAGCTATAAATTATTCAGGTTTGTTTCAAATAATTTGTTTGTTTATTTATTTGTTGTAAATATGCATACTCAGTTCATTTAAAAACTTGCTGTTCAAAATAATTTCTTTACTCAGTATGTACAAACAGATGACCTTTTTGAATTTTTTATAATATTCATAATTGTTATTTATTACATGATTTATTTCCAAATACTGTACTGTTACTAACTAATGCTATTCAAATAAGGATAAAAAAAAAATGAGAGAATATTTTTTTCTTTGAAAAAAAGCTGCAATAAAGTAATTATTATCTATATTCAAAAGACTATCAAATGCTAAAATTTATTTAAAATGTTACATATGAAGAAGAAGCCAAATGGTTGGTAATTTTAGTTGCTTCTTATGAAATGTAAGATTTCATTTTGTAAATATTAAAATAGTTCTTGATATAGAACATTACAAATAGACGAGTTTGTGTAAAAACTTTTTGAATGTGATTTGAGGGATGGATTTAAAAATAATTAACTGTTTAATTTTATCTCTACAGGCAGATAAAATTGCTTTACGCACCCGATCAAAACTGTGTTTAAATGACACTCCTCTAGAAGAAATTGAAGCTTCTTTCATTGCTCCTGATATCACAATTGACATGTATGATACCAAATGTGATGATGAAGAATGGCAAGAATTTCTTCGAGAACTCTGCAAACCTATAGGTATGTGCTTTATCAATGTTATGCCACATTTCTGTATGGTTGCAGTAGCTGAGGGGCCGGGGCCGCAAACTTTGTTTCTATTAAGTGGTGCCATTAAAGACTCGCCATGCAGATGGGCTGGTAATTGTTAAATCTATCAGGGCTTGAAGTGTCCACTTTGGCATGGTGGAGAAGTTTGGAGAGTAAGGTGATAACTCAACTGTTATCCTCATCACTTAGCTGTTATTCAAAATTACAAAGTTGGTCATTAATAACCTTTGTGTTGCTTTAAATTGTAGCATTAATAAGCAATCAATTGTAAAATGCTCATATAGAGTTTGGTTGAAGTTAAGAGAAATAAATTTGAAATTCTGCCTTCATGTTCTGATCTTTGTAATATCTGTTTCCAGTAACCTGTTATTTAGCTCTGGCATGGTAAAGAAATTCTAAAATGGTTCAAAAATAGTGAAGGTGTAATAAAGAAGCATCAATGCTTTCAATTAAGATGAATGCTCCATTTTAATAATGTAATAATAGGTGATCAGATAATTTTTCTAAACTGGAAGGTTCATCAATTAATTAATCAAAATTATTAGATCTCTTTCTCACATAGCATGGAACATCTTTTTGTTATAAATATCTTCATAATTTTTTTCCCAAATGGGGTTGCAGATTGGTATTTTTTGTGATTGCAGATGTAGTACATTTCCCAGGAACTGGTATCTCTTTTTAGTGCAGCACCATATAGGTGGTATACAAATCGCTGCAAGTAATTTTGATGTCCTGTTTCCTCCCCAGAGGGAGGCATCTGACTATGCAAAACAAAACAAGGAATTTAATTTTGCAGAGAGCACCCAAGCCATACAGGCGCTCAAGGGATCTTTTATATGTCACTTAACCATAAGACATGGATGCTGTCAATTTTTTGCATCATGAAAGTCCACCCACTTGGACCTGGTTCAAACCTGCAATCTTGGGCATGCAAAGCCAGTGCCTAACCAGACATCAAAAAATTTCATCAAAACAAAAATATTGCTACAAACTTAGGTTTGATGCACTGATAATCATATAAGGTCTTGACAAATTCTGCTTGATGGCTCTCTTTTAGAAAAAATTAATGTTATTGTCAAGATAATTTTTTTGTATGTTTTTTCACATGCATGCCTCACAGTTTCCATTCTCCTATGTTTATGCCTTAAATGCTTTTTTATTTCTTAAAAGAATTCATTTTGTATAATATTTTTAAATTTTCTGTTTCTCATGTTTTAAAATCTTTTTGCAATTATACTTTTGCACTGATATTTTTACCTTTTCATAGCAATCATTTAATATTCGTAATTTGTAAAAATATTTTTTAAAAACTTAAAATAGTTGACTGAAAATGTGCTTTTTATCTAGGATATTTGAATTCATGCCATATGTTCCCAAAACTAATCTTATCCTATCTTTTAATAACATTTGTAATTTATTAAGTTCAAACTTTTTCTCTTTTATAACTATTTGTGTTTGAATTTTTGTATTCCTTTATTTACAGAGCATCCAGAAGAGGCAGATGATGCTGAAGATCCAGAATATAAGGTTCTTGAAGAAGATGTACCTGATTATAATGATTTACGATATGATAATTCAGTTAAAATAACAAGTAAATATTTTAAATTTTATGACTTTTCCCTTGTTTAGATTGCATTCAGTCTATTCATTACTTAAGTGAATTTAAATTTTCTTTAATAGGAGGTGAACTAAATGCCTTGATGGCTGAAATATTGGAATTTGCTCAGCAGGAGTTAGGATATTTTGATGATGAAGAAGATGAAGAAAATAGGTCTAATTTTAGGTAATCAAATTAGCATAATAATGACTTGATCATTTGTCTGTATTTTCTTTCAATACAAGCTTAAGCATTTTAAAAAGTGTGTGTCATTGATATGAAGACGACCAATACCATCTGATGATATACATGACCAAATCATAAAACTATGTGGCTACTTCACAGTTGCCTGGATGCAGTCAGAATGTCGCGTTTCTCCTATTCTGCATTTTCTGTCATCACTTTATTTTGAAATTTCATCATTTAATAAAAATACAAAACATAAGCTAAAATAAATGGAAAATCTTTAATGTGAAGAATGCACCTGCTTCTATGATTCTCTTAAAATTTTGGGTTAGGTTTGATAACTGTACTCGCATATCTAGTGCAGCATCAAGTTTGTTACGATATTTGGTTTTTTTCGCAACATATTTTTGAAATCTAGCTTCACATAAATAAGTGGTTGCAAACGGCAATAGAGTTCAAAAAGCCTGTTTTGCTAAATTTGGATATTCATTGAGTACGTCTGTTCAGAATATTGTTAATGAAACTGTTCTAAATTAGGCTTCTAATTGTGTATCTGAACTCAATTTAATCAAATTTTCATAATCAATGGAATGAAATCCGTTTTGGTTTCTCTTTTATTTTAAAAAGATTTTGTACCCAGTAATTATCTTGTTCTCTAGGTTTGGAAAATAATCACTGAGTGATTGCTGCAAACAGGACAAATGTGTTTTTATACCATCACAGATTTCCATATCTAAATCCACTTCAGATTCTTGGAGAAAATCACTAAGTGTCTGGAAACACTCAAAGTTATTTTGCTCCACAGCTGAAATCCAATATTGTATTTTCCTTGAAAAGGCAACCGAATTATCTTTTGTTTGCAATATGTTGACTTGTTTTCCTTGCACAACCAAACAATCCTTTCAATTTTCCTAATATATCAGCAAGGTGAGTGTAGATAGCCAAGCCGTATTATTTAATCTGTCGGATAATTCAAATTTATGACCAATAAAAGAAGCCAACAGTTTCTTTCGCAATTCAAATATTCCCTCAAGCATTTTACCACTCGATAACCATCTAACTTCCAATTGAAGAAGTAAAGGAGTGTGAAGACCATTGCAATCACATATTTATGACTGAAAATATGTGATTGCAATGGTTTACTTTTGATAAAATTAATAATATTCACTGCTTCATGTAGAACAGATTTAAATGCCACCAAAATCCTTTTTGTTACCAATGCATATCTGTTAAGAATGCTATGAGTACAGTTACAGTTTTTTTGCAACATTTTTACAATGTGCCACAGCACCACTCACTTTTTCTGTCATTGCTTTTGCTTCATTGCTGCATATTTCAATACATTTTTCCCAGTTAATTTCATGCATTGTCATAAAATTATCAATGCAATAAAATATATTCTCCTTTGGTGTTAATGTTCACACTTTAACATAAAAGCAAATCTTTGATTTTTTTTTATTAGAATCGTACGAAACAAAAACAAGCAAAATTGCTAATCCAGCTATGTCTGTGGACTCATCTAGTTGTAATTCATAAGTGTCACTGCAGCTGTGAAATAAGTTCTAGTTCAATGTCAATGCCTAATATTGTTAATACACCTTTTTACAGTATTGTTAGAAAAAGAGATACTTTCAACTCGTTTATTATACCTTTCGTCCAATGCACACAAAATGGTATCTTGAACACAAGGTTTAGTAAGTGATTCACCAATAACATGTACCTTGCCTTCAAGAGCAATACGGTAAGATACTTTATACGACGCTTCCGTTATCTTTTAATTATCTACTTTGAATTTTTTTTTTGAAACAAAACTCTTGCTTTTATTATGGCTTTCAAGTTTTCTTTTTAAAAAAGAAATATCTGTGCCTTTATCTGTTAGGTGATTTTTTTTCCAAATTCCTCCGTAGTTTTGCTGGAGGAGGAGCTGTTTGCCAATATTTTGTTGCAAAGCAAACAATCCGCATTTAGAGCCTCCTCATCACCAGTACTAGTAAATCCAAATGACAGGTAACTTGAATCATATTTACATCTTTTCGTTGATACCACATGTCCAAAATTGGAAGATGGTACAGTTGGAAGATGAGGTTGTAGCTGTACGAAACCGGAAGCTGATTTCATTGCCGGTTCCAGAATGCCTGCATCTGTAGATTCCGTGATTTCTGCAATACTACTAACAATGTCAGTTTTCTGTAGCAACCCATTTTTTAACCAATGATCCATTATAAGGGAAATTTTTATGTTTTAGATATTACGATATTTTTTTTTATATTGAAACTTTGTTTACTATCTAAATTGCAGTTACCGTTAATAATACAAAAGCACAATAGCATTGGCACAAATGGATGGCTTACTGACTTTGTTTACAAACAAACTAGCCCTCTTACTGGTCTTATGTTGTATCCTTAAGGCCCATGTATTTCTATCAAAAATGGTGAGAAAAGGCTCCATTTTTGTTTAGGTTTCTTCAATAATCCACAGTTTTTTATACGTTACTTTTATTATTATTTTCCTTCTCCATCTGATTGATGTCGTTTATGACTTTGCAATGCAGAAAAGTCAGTGATTATGATGAAAACAAATAAAAACATGCTTTGCATAGATCAATTGGCGTGGTTATTAAAGCCAAGGCACATAGACAGTCGCAAAGCAGTAACCTGGAAAAAAAGTTTGGAAAATGCCCCAATGGCCATCTATTGGTAGCATCAAAGGTTTGATCCCTGTTAAACATCCATATTGCACAAGAAAAAAGTACACAAATTTTGGGGGTCAATTGTAAACTGTCCAAGGAAAATGTGAATAGGTTAAACACATTATTATTTTTTTAATCAAATAAAATTTGGCACGTGGAACCCCAAAATTTTTTCAGAACCCACTTTGGGAATTGTTGTCCTAGAGTGTTTCATATAATGTTCTTATACTCATGAAGTATTTTTTTCCCTTCAATCAGGGGCAATAAATCACCTGTTGTAAATGTTGGACCAGTTTCTGTTGAAAATGTCCAATCGCAATGGATGAATGCTGATGAAAGACTTCAGTTGGATGAACAAATGAGGATGGTAATGTTATTATTTTTTTTTTTGTCAAATAATATTTATGTCTGTGTTTTGAGTGGAAAGGTGTAATTGCAATGGAGTGGTCATGGTTGTAATTTCATGGCTGTCATTGTTAAGTTGTGAGTCTGAGTCCTAGTACCTACTGCATTGAGGGATTAATGCATGTCAAATCTGTTAAGCCTTAAAGTCCTTTTGTTGGTTCCAGGTGCCATTTTAGGTGTCCTCCTTGTTTAAAGTGACCAGATTTCAACTTTGGTAAAGTGGGACACCATTGACCTGGGGGGGTTCTAGATTAAAAATTTGGTCTATATCATAGGTTCCCAAACTTTTTGTCTCATTGACCCCTTACCATGTTTTTCGGTTTTGCGTAGACCCCTACTTACCGAATATTAAATTTTTGCAATCTGACAGCTGGTATAGCACTACTTACTTTAAAAGTTTTAACTGTTAAGTAGTGTGTTTAAAACTTAAGAAACACATGTGAATTACTTGATTAAATTTTAATTTAATATATAAAATAATTGTTACTTAAAATAACTGCAACAAACAAATGTTTTTAATGGGTGGGATGAATCAGGTGCTTCAATAACACATTTTTAATATTTGGCATCAATCGTTTCAGGTTTAATCTTCAATCTCCTCGGTTAGTAGGATCCAATCTTTCTTTTTTTCTTTCTGTTTATATTTTGGAGATTGGCAACCATGCTGAAATTCCTCCTCTCTAGGAAAAGCAATTAAAAACTTTCTTAAGATGTTCCATAATTCGAAAAAATAGCTGGTATATCTTTTTAAAGCCAAAGTTGCTGACATTCATTTCTAAACTTTACTTTAAGATCTTCGTTAGGGCTATTAAAATAAATTCTCTTTGTTATCAAAAAAATTTTTCTTTTAGCTTTTTTTTAATGCGACAACATGAATCCATTACTTATTGTGATATTACCATGATCAAAGCATTCTAAAACCTTGTTTCAAAACCTGAGTAAAGGACATTTAAATGTTGAACCTAGGTTAAAACGTCGTTTTTCTGGCAGATTGGGACAAATTGAGAAACTGTTAAAATTCATGATGCCCAGTTTTATACTTTAGCTTGATTCTGGCAAGAAACACTGAAATGATGGACCTTTTTTTAATAAAATGTATGCTGTCGCCTTGTAATTGCAAATTAACCCCAGTAAATTTAATTAATAAAGCTGTTAAATATATAAATATGGTTTACACTTCATTAGATTTTCTATTAAAATTAAAGTCACAATCTGGTTTTTGGCTACCATTTACACCTCATGGACCCCCGAATTATTTTTTCACTGCCATGGACCCCTTGCAGTTCATCATAGATCCCTGGGGGTCCATATAGGCTACTTTGGAAATCACTGGTCTATATGGAGCAACAAAAAATGTCATAGCGTGCAAAAATAATATTGTAATATATTTTTTAAAATTTCAACAAAAATACGATTTACAAGTATAATACAGTGCAAAAATTATATATAGTTACTATACAAAGAATAAAATAATACCATACAGTAAGTATTATTTTATTCTTTGGTACATTTCTCATTTGAGTAAATTTTTGTGGTAGTTTGCTGTTGTTTAATAGGTTATGAATTTTTCATAAGAATTTACTGTATTATATTTCACACATTAAATGGCTTTCAGTCTCAACATTTAATTGAGATACTTTTGGTGTCTATACTTTATTTACCATACAGAAAAAAACATTCAGTCACAGCATTAGTTCCTGGTATAAGGACAGTTTGTATTCCATAATCTTTAGTGCATTATTGTATTGAACATGATTTGTTTCAAAATGAAGGAATATTTCTAACCGTTTCTTCTCTATTGTGATTTTTGCTGATGTCCCCCCAAGATTTAATCTTTTCATCAATATATTCTTTTTAGTAATGATACCTCATTAAAAAGATTCTTTTCAGAAATATTGCTATATGGGAAATTTTGGGTAATATGATCAATTGATTTGTGTACATCATTCCAATCAAGTTGTTTTAATGCAACCCCAATGAAAATGTTCAATATTATTGCAGTGTACGATTTTATCTTCTGAATAATGTATGCAGTTTCCATTATGAACATAAAAATAATATAAAACTCATTTGTCATTGTCAAACCAATATCTGCTATGTGCATATTTTGGAAATATCAACAATTTGACTAGTTTACCTACCAAATTTTAGTATAAAGCGGCTGCTATATGACTCGTAAGCATTATTTGGTGAACTGTGATCATTGAAAAAATGTTATGTGCATCATCCAAAATATTCCAAATAAAAATATCTCAAAGTTATACTTTTTACACACAGTAGATATTATTTTGACAATGTCGATATACTGGTGAAATAGTTGCATGACCACTGAAATTCATATATTCTCTTCAAGTACTCTTACTGTTCTCTAACTTGTCATGCACTTTTTCCAAAAAAAAAAAACAGGACTTTTTTTAAACACTACAGGATACAAGACAAATTGTTAAAAATTGGGACATCTGGTCACCTTATCCTTGTTGTTTGAACAAGTTTTAAAATTATAAGAATCATCACCAATAACCTTTGAACAGCTTCAAAGTGCAACATTGATAAAAAACAAAACAAATATAAGCCAATTGCCTGAACAGTAGATTTGGAGTTAAATCTTGAAGACTTAATTATGGGTTCAAAACACCTATGTACAAAAGACCATTAACAAAATAGAATTGTTTCAAAATAAACATCACTAAAAATGTGTTCCTAAAGGATACTAACTAATATTGTTTCAGAAGTAAGACTATGAAAATACTAATACCATAGTAGAGTTTTAGATTATTGAGCAATGTTTTAACACTGCATGATTTTATTTTCTCAGTAACACTTTCTGATGTTATATATGTACTTTTTTGGATATTTAAAGAAAAACCATATAAAACATAAATTAATTTTTTACTTAAAAAATGCAAAAGAAAATTTTGTGTTGTGTGAGTAATTGGACCAAATATTCAAATGTATAGAAGTGATAAGTTTGTAATAATTAAGGCAAATTTCTATTGAATAACAAAAATTAAGTCAGAATAATATTTTAATATTTTGTCTTTGTTATGGATGTTAGTGTTTCATATGAATTCCTTTTAATTAATATTACTTTTTTCTTTTACAGTATGTACAGATATTGGCACAATCTTATTTACTCTCACATGGAAATTCTCATCTAAATTTTATTAACGTATCTTCAAAATTATTTCTGGTAATTGTGTTTTGTGTTTTTCAATGTTTCAAGAACATCTTTTAATTTTTTTTATTCTATTAATTTTGCAAAAGAAATTTGTAAATTTCTATTATTGATTTATGATGCTTTATGAAAGTAAATTTTCTTTGTGTGTATATATGATGAAACAGTTTTGTAATATATATTTTTATATTTTCCAATAAAATCCAACGCGCTACATCACTCTAACAACAGAACTTCCTTTTTCTGTCACATTCAAAAACCTTCTCCTCCTTACAAATAGCAACCCTCCCTGCAGGTGCAGAGAACATTACCAAACACTCAATAATCGACCGCTAACAGACATTGCAAGTTTCATTTAAATAGGTGTTTTTTTTAAAATATAAAATCAAATTAGTATTTAAGTGGCATAATTCTTATTGGCTATGTCAGTTTACTTTTCTCAGTGACTTTTCTTCTTTTAAATATCTTTTGTTTTAAAAAAAAGATCTTATATTATCTTTTCCTTTGAAAAATGTTTCAAAATTATTAAATATAAAATTTTTTTTATTCCTTCCTTTTTTTAAAAAAAAAACTTGTAAAATTTTAAATTAGCACATTTTTAAACAAAACTCATTTGGGAAGATTCTTTTTTTAATACTTCTCATTTTCTTTTATCTTTGTAAAGGAATTTCTTTTGTATGCATGAAATTAAATTCTTCTCACAAATAACTAATGCTCAGGAAAAAAAGTTAATTCGATGTTATAGAATTCGTAAATAGGCATTACTGTTGCAAAAATATTTTCATCTTACACTATTCATGAGATAATCTCTTGACTACACTTAAAGTTGATTCTCAAAGGAATTTTTGGAGATGGTTAAGAAGAATTGCTGCTAAGAAAAAAGATCTGATATACTCGATTGATCCATCAACAACAGCAGTTGTTCATATGTTGTTACTCCTGTCCAAAAAATGTAGTTCTATCTATAACTTTTGTGAATAGTATACTAATTTTTTCTCTTGTGGAGTCTTATGCTTTGACAAATTTCTGAGTTAACATCAGTGAGATGGGTAAAAAAAAAACATTTTATTTACTCTGATGTGGTTTCAATTAGCAAATGGGAGCAAATTACTCAAACTCTTAATTAATAAAAGCAAATATTATTTATCTGATGCCAGGTGAAGTCGTACAGATGAACTAGATCTGGATATTGTAGATCTTTTCTTATAATGATAATAAGACTAATAAAAGTGCATAGATATTTCATTAAGTAGCTTTCAAAAATATTATCTCAATCTTTTCTGAAGATTGCACTATCACTATCTTTTAAGATTTCACTATCAAACTCCTCTCTGGGCTCGTTTCACTTGTCTTTAAGTAGTAAGATTCGTTTTCATAAAGAAGTTCTCAAATCTCCATCAAACAATTCCTGAAAAGGGTCCCTCCCCCGCAAAGTTAGTTGAAAGGTGTGAAGATAATTTGTGTGCTACAACACTACTATCCACTTTTCTCGCTCAATATGGTACATATTCTCATATTGCATTTTTTTCTCAAAGATTTAGTATTATTAATATATTTAAATTTTTGTAAAAAAATTTTCCTTTTATAGGATGAAATAAAAATGTTTGCTTCCCGTGAAATGGCTTCTAATGAGAGGTCAGCTTTCTATGCACAAAATTTGGATGGTGCTTTAGACATAGTAAATGAATATGAAAATCGTAAAGTGCCCTTGAAACCACGAAATCTTCTGCAAATGAAAAGGACAGTTCTTCCAGGTATGTTATCAAGATATTTAATTTTGATGTTATAAAGAGACAATTTTTTTTCCAGTATTTAACATTTGGTTATCTCTTGTTTCTTTGAGTTCAACTAAAAGTGTTTGACATTGAGAAAATGACTTAAAAGGATAGTATTTTGTACATTTATAGATTTGGCTGAAACTTCAAAATGATTGAAAAATTATTTTTATGCTTTCATTATTTTTTTTTTATAAATTGCTAAATATGGTATTTTGATTATTTAAAGTATTTGATGTTTCTGTAGGTAAGTTCTTAAAGTTGTTTCAAATTTTTAAAAATGATTTTCTTGTTGAAGAACTATTATTGCAATAATTCTTTGGTGAATAGTAAGGGCATTTTTTAAAATATATATTTATTTGTAAAATATATATTGAAACTGTCATTTTTTTTTAAAATTATGTTATAGTGTATTATGTACATGTTCTTTTAAAGTTTATAATTTATTTAAAATTGTAATTTTTAAAGAATTTAAGGGGGGGAAAGTTGAGAAATTTAGAAGAATTTAAAATTGTAATAATGTATTCTATTTTTTTTTTAATAATATAATTATAATTTTGTATTAATTTGTATTTTAAAAATTTCTAACTTACAGCTGTTACACAGCATGTTAAAAAAACTCTAGCTACTAGTAAAGTTTTCATTTATCCTGAATTATTGCCTGTGTGTGGATTCCGAGAAGTCTTTGAAAAACAGAAAACTAAGTTTTCTACTCCAGAAGATAAGTAAGAGTCAGATTTTAACTTTGTTTTATTTATTTATTTTGATAAAAATGTGATATATTTGATAAAATTTTTTTTGTTATTAGTGTTATTCCTTATTTCACAGCTAAAGTTAATATATTATTTTGTTTTATCTAACACTTATTTCTTGTAAATTAAAGATGTTTATAGGACTAAAACAAATTAATAACTGTATAGTTTATCATTATCTTATTCTACACTTGTAACTTCTATTATCAAGTTATATTTTAAAAAAATCAAATTTCTTTCATCTTTAGTTATACAAAAATATTATGATATATGTAATAATTAATATGGTGTTCGAAATTTTTCATATGAGCAAACTTATGATTAGCAATTAATAGAACTAACCAAAAACGAAAGCTATGTAATTCAGGAGATATTGTTAAGAATTTTGCTGATAAAATTTCTATAATTTCTTATAACTACACAAAAGGAATTTAAATTCATGAACAGATCATATTCACTGCCATGAAACATTTGTTACAATTTCCACAAATTCAAAGTTTATATAAAAAAAAATCAGCATGTAACATTATATTTTTATTATAAATTAAATACAAATAATAAATGAACAAATGTATCATTTGAGAAAATGAAGAATTTTTGTTTTGTTTTTTTGTGTGGCTAGAATGTGTAACCAGCATAATCTGAGAACTTTTTGCTCTCATCTTTATGAAAGTATTCAATAATTCATTGCAGATATTAAATATCTTTCAGCACAACTGATTGAATTTTGTGTACTCATTTATACTGAAAACAAAAAACCTTAAACTCTATATTTGGTTTTTCAGCAAAGATATTCTTCCTAATAAATCCTTTCCATATTTTTGAGTTATAAAAGGTCAAAAACATCAAAAATATGACTCAAGTTGCAAACAATATTCCTGAAAATTTTCTGGAAAAAAAAATCATTTAAACTATTTTTAACAATTGTTTGAGAATGCATAAGCTCCATAATCTTGGAAGCTTGCAGTTATTCCAAATTCTTAAGCCTTGTAAAAATAAAAACCTAAACCACTGCATTTAGACCAATAGCATGAATTCATTTTTTTTCTAAAACCTTAAACCAGTTTTAGCTAATCACATTGTTTTTGACTGTAGAATAAAAATCAATTCTCATCATTATGTTTTTTTTTTTTTTTTTTTTTCCTTTTTAAGTTAATGGAAATGTGATTTCACCACCCACCATGACAGCTCATGCTTGTCTTTCGCCGTTTGAATTGTCTGAGTTTACTTATGTTGTTCCTAACAACACCACATGTTAGTTTAGGTTTTTGAACTTGGGTTTTTGTTGTGTCAATCTAAAATATTGTTGTGTATATTAACAACCTTTTTAGGGTTTTCATTACATTTTGTCTTCAAATATCATAATTTTGAGCAGTTTGGGAAAATTTTAAATTTTAAGTGAATGCCCTCATATTGCTTTGTGACATAGTTTTTGAATGCAGGATAAGTTAAAGCATCTACATTTGTTATCTTCAACATGAGCATTGGTTCCCTTACTTGAATAATCAATTTCTATGATGTAATCCTGTTAATAGACATGCATTGATTCTAGAAAATCAAAATCAAGTATTCATTTTGAGTGTACAATTTGTGATTTCTAGCCATCTGGAATGTTAGAAAAGTATTGGCACAAACTATTTCTTTCCTCTTTAAGAATAGAATGATGCTAAGTGTATTTTTATCAGAGTTTTGGATAATAGAAATTATATTGAAACTGTCTCTCACATGATCCTAATTATTTCTCTAAATCTGCCTCCTATGTTAAAGACATTTATTTTTACACCAAAAATTTTTTTTAAAAAATATATTCACTCTTTATTTTGTTTTAAGCTATAACTTTTATTTTGTATATTTAATGAATAAAAAAATATTTCATACAAATGATTTTTTTTATGAATGATTATGTTTATTTTTGTAGTTTAATAGCATTAGGTATGGAGCAATTTGCTGATGTTAAGAATCCTATTGAATGTATTCATGCTCTGTTAGTGCCTGCTAAAACAATAGAACAGATAAAAATAAGAATCAAGAATTCAAAAGTCAAAAAGAATCCTATGGATAATCCTATTAAGGTTTGTACATTTCTGAAAATAAGTTAAATGAAATTGATTGATAAATATGTGACTTAATTATTATTTTTATAAGCATACATGTTTTTCCACTTACATCTAACAACTCCTTGCACTTGTATACTCAATTAGTTTTCTATTTCATTGTATTTATGTTTTGAAGAATGACACACACACACACACACACACAAACTGTTACATGAGCCATATTTTTAAAAAGAATAAAAAGTAAAAAGGGGGATACTAAAATTAAAAAGGATTACTAAAATTAAGATTTTGTAAAGACATTTCTCCCTCATTAAAGAATTAACTGTATAGTGTGCATAATATTTTCTTGTTGATTAATCAACAAAATATTAATGATAAATCTTTTTAAATTACATAAAAAAATTCCATTAAATATTTGAAAACGTTTTAAAAAATATATTTTCCAAATTTTCAAAAAATAAAAGTTTGTAAAATCTGTAGTACTATTTTTAAAATTATTTACATTAGTGGCTTTAACCTTTATGTACTTGCACCTTATTTTTTTCCATAAAAAAAAGTATATTACTCCTCCTTTTCAATTTTCATATAACAACCTTATTTTATAAATAATTTTTAAATTATAAGTAATCTGAGATAGACTATTAAAAATGTACTCTATTTTGTTCATATATTCTTGTATATGAAAAAAAATATTTATTAGAATTTAATGATATTTTTATATTTATTATGAAAGGCTTGTTTTTTGACTAACATTTTTCTTGTTGACAATGTTTCTACTCTTAGTTCCTTTTCTGCATCACCAAATGACATCAGTATTTTATCTCTTAAAACAGCTATAAGAGGTAGCAAAAAAACTAAATAAAAATTTCAACTGAGTTTACCCCAGTTTTGTTTCATTTTTCTCTGACATGCTGTCAAATTTGGAAGTGAAAGTAGGACTATAACTGTTTCACAAATGTTTTTTAGAACACCAGTTTCACCTCCAACAGATTGGAAAATGTTGATTTTACAGTACTTAACAATTCGTTTCTATATTCTAAACTAGTAATTCTCAATCTTTTTTTTTTTTCTTTTTATCCTGAGATTTTAAAAGTTTAGCAGCACATTAGTACAACATTTGGCAGAAAACAGAGAATTCTGACCAAATTTCAATAAGGAAAATAATAATAATAAATTCATTGTGCACACATATATATGGCTCTTAATTACATTTTACTTAATATTGGAATTTTTTTTTTAAAAAAAAGTGCTCTGAGATCTTTAAATTCTTGTTTTATTACTAATTTCTGACTCTTCATCTGGTTACACTGGAGAAAAAGTTACATAGTAAATACAAATTGACAAAGATGTATTGTTTACCTTTAAATTTGAACTGGAAGATTCGCAGAGGAAGTATACTTCAAGAATCTTGCAACACACCAAAAAGTTGCTGCATAGTGGTTGAGAATTACTATTTTAAAGATAATGCACTTTTCTTAAAAATTTTGTAACAGGAAACATTTTTTTATTAATCATTTTTGAAAAGATTTATAAAAAAATCTTATCAGAATGATTTTATTGTGTATCAGAAATATTTATTTTTAATAAATATTTCTGATAAAATTACTTTGAACTTTTATACTAAAAAATATTTTTCACATTCTAGTTTTATCATGTGTATAAGCAAGCTCCTCAGTTTCAAAGAGTTATTCGAATATTTGATCCATACAACATTAAAGCTCCAGAAGATTATGCACCTGAATTTCTGCCAAAGTGGATGGTTAGCATTAATTGTTTACTTTTATAAAAAAAAATTTTAAAGTATTATTTTTCCATAGAATACATAATATTACATGGATATAGTTTTAAATATTCCCTTGAAACAGTCTGCATAAACTTTCTTTTTGATTTAAACTTTGCAATATATTTGTTTTAGTATTACCATTTATATATTTCTCAAATAACAGAATTACTAAGGCAAATTAGTAAGTTAAGTATTTGCCCCTATTGGCTTTAGTTAAATTACAGCAGTCAACATATCCATTCCTAATGGAGGATCTTTCTTGGACCAGATGGGCTTCATCTACTGATCGCACCATTACTCAGTGCTGCTATCAGTTTTTGAAGATGGTGATTGGGCTTCATATGTCCATGGCATATGTGCAACAAAGTGTGATTCGTTTTCTAAAGCAAGGGACAAATGCCCATCAAACACTTCTCAGTGTTTCACATTGATAAGTATGAGGTGGTAGTGTGGTGAGTTCCTTAAAAGCAAGGAAAACTTACTTGACAATGAGCATTTGGGAAAGTCACATTCATATCTAAATAAGGATAATATTTCCCAGTGTATGCAGTGGTGAAAATGGACCAGTGTATGCAACTCAAGGGCTTTTTTGGAGATCTTGACATCATTCATGGGTCCTTAGAGTACCAAAAGTTTTCATGTTGTTGGGGGCTTAGGATGTTGTATCAAAGGATGAAAGACAAGCAAATGATTGCCTCACTTAATCATCTGAAATGACGGGCCACAAAGGGGAAAGTTACTGGACTGCATTGTTGCTGGTAATGAAATGTATGTACTGCATTTCATGCTAGAATCGAAGCAGCTGAGTATGGTGTGGAAACATCCAAGTTGGCTTATAACAAAAAAATGTTGCAAATGTAAAAATACTCCCAGAAGAGATTTTTTGCTCCCTTTATCATGCAAAGCATATTTTTTACTGCTCTTCCAGTGTACAATTTTATAATCTCAGTATCCTTTTTGGCTGTGTTAAATTAGATTGGCAAAAATGTGATGTATGTTAAATTAGAATTAATAAGGATTAAATAAAGGTCACTAAAATAGCATTTTATGTGCTGTTATTTGTATTAAAGTATTAATAATTATTATTAATTTTACAGGAATCTTATAGCAAAGTTGGAATTCATGCACACATTACTCCATTAATAGCACCGACTCCAACCAAAGATGATGTGAAACCTAAAATAGCTGTTGTGCGCCCTATGTTCCGCAAGCCTCTAGAAGCAAGAAAGCTCAGCCCTATCTTGCCAAGAGGATTTTCACCTTTAAAACATATATCTCCCATTCTTAAGAAATATTCACAACAGAGACGCATAGTTCCTATTTTACCATTCAATTGCAACTCTCCCTTGAAGAGAAAATATCCCCCCCAAAGACAATTTGCCAAACCTTTTATAAATCCTGTTCCTGACCCTTCAGGGATTGTTTTAAAACCGGATGTGTTGAAAGAATCCTTTAGTAAACAGCCATTGTCCTCTATATGCAACAATATCAGTGAAAATCTGGATGAAAGTTGTGCTTGCACTGAAGAAAATCAAAATTCATCTTCTACTCAAACAGAATGTGTGTCGTTTTCATCAATAAATCAAATGGCAGCACAAGTATCCTCTAAACAGCTTTCCACACCATTGCCAGTTGATTCCCATGCAGGAATTGAAATTTTGGATGAAGCTGATGAAGAAATTGCAGAAGAAGAACAAGATTTTACAGCCTCTGCATCAGCTACTAATAGTACGAATGGTAAAAAGCAAGTAGTAAGTAAGAAACGAAATCGTCTTCAGAGAGATCTTGAAGCATCACTTGCACTGCTTCAACCAACACTGTTGAAAAATGATTCAAAAGTAAGTTTATATGAGTATGGAATTATAAAAATAGCTTTTATGTAAAATTGTAGTTGTTATGCAAAATTTGTTTTTGTTTTTGGATATGTGTGCTTTAATGTATATATGTGATTCTATCCATAATTATATGCCTTTATTCTTTTAGTTAATAAATGGAAATAGAAATATTTGGTTCAATATATAAAGGATATAGTATTATATTTCTTGTGAAACGGCGTGAATGATGTAGTTTTTCATCTAGTCCTACTAATTAAAAAATTGTTTGCAGAGGCAAAGGTTTGTAGCCCATGTCTGAATTGCTCAATAATATATATACAGTGGCGTGCACAGAATTTCATGGGAGTGAGGGTATATTTAAAAAAAAAAAACGTATTGATTATAGTGCTGTGAGATGCAATCTTTTTTCTAAAAATTAAAAATCTTCTGGTCTTGGGGAGGGATCTGAATTCCCAAACCGCAGCCTTGTGTACACCACTATATATACACAACATGCACACATATATCAACTAAAGCTCAGTTGCAGAATAATAAAAAGGAGAAATATAGTCTGATCTAAAAAAGTTCATGTGGCTGCTGTAACCAAATTGTAATGATCACAAATTCTTGCCCAATTTTGTTTCAGTTGCATTGTGGGTGCTGTTACAGACTGACCATCTAGATGGGATGATGCATGTTTAACCTCTAAGTTGAAGTTGTCCCATAAGCATGGAAGGGAAGTTCATTGATTGAGGTGCTGGTTCAGGTGTTGTCTTGTCACTTGACTGTGGTTTAAAATTTTGTAGTTGATCACCAGTAGCCAATGTGTTGCTTTACAGTGTGACGTTAATAAACACTATCAATCTTAAAGTGTTCATATAGAGTTGAAGTTAAGAAAACGATTTATCTGATTTTGAATAGTAATATCTATTTCCAATTTTTAGCTCTTGCATGATAAAGAATTTCTATAATTGTTAAAAGTTAGTTAAGATGTAACAAAGAAACATGGATGCTTTCACTTAAAAATAAAACAGTCGTTTAGTGGTACAGTAAATGATAACTTTAATAATCTAGTAATAAACTTTATAAGCAATAGGATTTGTCAATTAATTAATCAAATCTTTTTTTGAAATCGGAACAATCATTTTTTAGAGAAAAAAAACAATAGAGTATATGAATATTAATATATTAGCTGCAGTCTTAGGAGTGATATATCAAATAATTTTAAGTGAAAACTGGAATATATTGTGTGGATTCATGTTATTTGATTATGAATTATGTCTTATAAATCAAATAAAAACCAACACACACAGAAAATGCATTTTTTTTTTTTACCAAGCAGTGAAAATTGACATGCATTATAAAATCTTTTTCCTTTTCTTGCATAATTTTAAATATCTTTGTATCACATTTTTGCATAAGAAATATGATGCTCTATTATGCCACTGTTTAGTATTCTATGTTAAAATTTCTGAATGAAAAATACTGTTTTTTCTTTTCTCATACATGAGTTTAAAAAAATTAAGGCCTTTTAATGTTGTCAAACAAAAATATTAGAATTGTGCTGTTAATCTTTGTAGCTTGCAGCATAATAAATCTTAGGAATTCTGAAATATACAAATGTTTTATAGCTCTATTTTCATGTAATTTATTCCTTTTTCATAGAAGTAATTTTTTATCAAATATTCTACTTATTTTCTTTTTGTTTCAGAAAGAAGAACGAGAAGTTTTATTTGCAAATTCTTATCTTCTTAGAGCTTCTGAAATACTAAAAGGAAATCCAGAAATATATGAAAAGTTTTTATCTGTTCTTTGCAAGTATCATCAAAGTACAAGACCACCTATTGAAGTAAGTTTATAAGTCTGAAGATGTTTTTTGTAAATTTATTGCTGACTTGTTTTATCTAGGAATGTAATAACATTTAAATGTATATTTCCTAGTTATATAAAGAATTAAAGGAAGTGTTAAAAGATTACCCAACTTTAGTGAGGGATTTCATTATCTTTTTGAAACCTGAACAAGCTAAGGAATGTGGAAAATACAAGGAACATCTTGCATTAAGCAGGATACGAGAATTTTTTTGGAAAATTGAAGTAAGTATATATTTTTTGTGGTATGCATTATAAAAAGCAATGAAATGAACATTCATATAATTTATATACAGTTTGTAATGCTATTTTTTTTATAGTTTCCTAAATTAATTGAATTTTTAAAAAAATTATAATTACTTTAACATGCTCTAGTAAAATGTATTAAAAATTGGGAAATAATATAATGAAGGTAAAAGTTTTATGCAGTATTGCTAAGCAAAATTACAAATCTATAAATAAGGCTGCTATTATGTTAGGAATTATAAATAAATGTGCGTACAGTAATAAATGCACATAATAATTATTGATTTAAACACAGTTTTTTAGTTACTTCGTATGTGTATTATGTAATCGATATATGCACATAAATATATTTGCTTTCCCATTTGATTGATTTTTTTCAAACTATTTTCAAAAAGTTTCCAAATTTTTCAAAGATTGTATTCATTAATTGTGATAGATTTATAGTTAAAATTCCCTCTATTAACTGAGGCTGTTGTAGCTGAACGGTCCTGCCAACTTATGAAAGTTATTTCTGTTGAGTTGTAGGTTTGGGTAATAGCAACAATAAAAATTTGTAGTATAATCGGCTGACACACATTAAATCTGAAATTCTTTGTATTGGTGTGGAAGTTTGGAGAAGAAAGTGCAAATTCAAGAATTATTCCCATCACTCAATTGAGGTTCAAAATTATCATCTTCACTGTAGGATGTTGATCAAGCATTTATCTGAAGTAGTGATGTTAATGTTTTGTTAAGAATTTTTCAATAATAAAAGTAATAATTTTAGTTTTATCTCTTGTTTTATATAGGTTCATTTTAAGCACCAACCACAATATATTACTCGTATCTTACGAACATTTGCTCAATTGCAACAGCAAGTAGATATTACTTCGGCTGAAGTTGTTACTGCATTGCAGCCATTATTGAGGAATCAGAGCCATTTGATGGAAGAATTGTATAATCTTTTACCTGATGTCAACCCTCCTGAATAGTGAGTATTATAATATAAAAAATTTAGCATTTTAATTATTTTTTTATTGCATTTGATTATATTCATGCTATTTTCAGGCAAGTGTTGTCTAAGGAAAATTTCTAAAAACAATTTGAGTGCATCTTTTTGTAGAACATTAGCAGTTTGAAAACTCTTTTATTAAAGTTGCAAATGTTATTGCAAATATTATTATTGACATAACACACACCTATCACACTCAACAAGAAAGAATAGAAGATAAATACTTATAAGACACTTAATGCTTAAAATTGTTTAGTAAACAACAGAGTCAAATGTGTTTTTCATTTGAATTTGAATTTTAGCCTAATTTTATAAATTGATATAAATTCAATGTTATTGACCCCTAAATGCAATATTGATGGTTCTTTGTGTTACTTTTCAATTTATGTATTCTGGTATTAAAAGTAAAAGAAGGGATGCTTTTAAAATTTCATAATATATTTTTTTTATTTCTGATGTAATCAGGACATCAAACTTATAGTTGTTATTGTTTCTATTGAGTCTTTTGTTTGAATCCAGGTGTCTCTAAAAAGTCACTGCATAGAGACTGATGCATTTTAAATCTATCAAAGTCATGTTAGTGTGATGTGGAAGGCTGGAGATAGTTAGGTGTTGTTCTTATCTCTTGACCATGGTTCAAAAGTACAAAATCCATCACCGATAGCTCTTGCATAGCTTCAAAGTTGCCAAATTGCCACTAAAATAAATCCAAATTACTAAAAAAACCATATTTATTTGAACCTAAGCCATCATCAGTTTTAAGTCACACCCCAAATTCTCTACAAGTTTTTGTGAAAAATGTAAAATAGTTAACATGGTTTATTGATATCCAATTTTACAAAATTAAAATAAATTTCAATTGAGAAGTAAGAAGAAGTGAATAATTAGTTATTTTACCAAAATTTTTAAATTAATACTCATGATCCTGTACTTGCTCTAATTGCCTCATCTAACAAATTTTTTCCCCTTCAGTTCTAAGCTGCACCCGATTTTCAATAGCATTAACATTGGGGGGGGGGGAATGCGACTTAGATTCAAGTAAATACAGCATATTACTTTGTAAAACTTTTTTAAAAAGATCTTTTATATGTCAAAATAAATATATATGTGTATGTAAATATTTAATACAAGTATGCTGACATTCAGTGTAGCTTAACTTTTATCAACTTTGAATGAAAATATTTCATTTTTTAAGAGTAGTTAAACTTATTATATATTTGTTTTAAATTATATAGTGAAATAGTAATGCATCGTTGACCTGAATGATTTGGAATTATTACTCACTATAACTTTGTATAGTTAACAAGCAATTGGCTTAAAATCTTTAAGAAAAATGAAAGAAGTTTTTTAAAAAATGTATCTTTATTATAATGATGTACATTATTTTTCAATTATCTTCTCATGAAAATAATTTGAATTTTATATCATTTAACTTCCATATTAATTCATTTCTGAAATGCAATTAGTTTTTTGAGAAGGTTATTTAAATAACTAGATAGAGTTTTTTAATGAGTAGAAGGCAAAAAATGCTTAAGGATATCATTACTGGAATACAGGCTTTCTTAAAAGCTGAAATGCCATGTGCCATTCTACTTATACCAGTTTAAACTAATTTTATAAAAAGAATGTGTTTTGCTTAAAATAACCACAGTCAGATTTAAGTAAAAAAAAAACAAATAAACAATTGAATGTGATTTTATAACAAAATTTTTCATATTTAAAAACATTTATAAACTATTATTAGAACTTTTTGATGCTGTATATGTATCATATTTTCTCTGGAATGAAGTGAGGTATGGGAACATTTTTATCTGGTTTTAATTTATTTGATTGCTATTAATGTACAATATGAATGGAACAAATGATGATACCTTTTAGCATTAGTATTTTATTATACAAAGACATAGCAAAAAGCAGCAACACAAACATATTCAGAAAGATGACAAAGAGTAAAAACATTCTTTTCATTCCAAAGATCCCAGCTTTTATACCTATTCCTACCAGAATCTTCATTAATTATATGATTTCTGGATTTTAATAGAAATTGATTTAATAGATTTTAATTGGAATTCTTTTTCTTTCCAAGCACTACAGCCGGTTACTTGCTAAGGCTATCTCAGTCAGCTTGCACTGTCTTGATCTGTTCAGAGCTGTATACTTCCATCGGTTAACTCCCAGGTCCTTCAACCACTTTTCTGCTTCATCTATCCATCTTGTTCTCAGTCTTCCTCTTTTCCTTTTCACCTCTGGAGTTTGGAAAGTTATTTTCTTAACAGGATTTTCATTGTTATATCAAAATACATGTCCCAGCCATGTTATTTGGGAAGTCTTGATCATGTTAACTATGTTGGGTTCTCTGTATTTCGATTGATGTTCAAGGTTGTATCGTATTCTCCAAATTCCATTTTCTCTAACTGCATCAAAAATTTTTCTGAAGATTTTTCTCTCAAAAGTCATAAATTTTTCTTGTCTTGTTAATTCTTCAGGATTTGGGTGGCCACGGTAGCCAAGTGGTCTAGGCATCGGATCATGGCTAGCGTGTCATGAGTTCGATCCCAGTACCACTAAAGACCTGCCGTGTAGGAAAGCGATGCACGCTAAATCTGTTGAGAGCTCAAATGTCCTCCCGTTGGTGTGGTGTGGTAGTTAGGAGAGGGGGTGCCAGCTCAGATGTCGTCCGCATCACTTGACCATGGTTCACAATTATGCGGACCATCCCCAAAAGCCCTCATGTTGCTAAAACAGTGTGACGTTAATATTCATTCACTCACTCACTTGTCCAGCATTTGCTGTCAATTGTTATAACTGTATTTTTGTTTTTCTACTTAATTTGAATTAGAAAAGATAAAACTAGCTCAATTAAAAAAAATCGAGCTCCAAAGACAAACTACAATCATGAAATCTCAAATTTTGTTGTGTTTACCAATTCTGAACAAGTATCCCCCAGCATAGAAAATTTAATTAAAAACACCAAAAGATTAGCAATACCTGTTTCACTAAGATGAAAAGCTCTACATTTGTTTTTTCAGTCACCCGAAAAAGCTTTTAACCATAAAGGTCTATGGATTTGTTTGAAATATTGTAAATATTAATTAATCTGTTAAGAGAAAAAGGTTATCATATTTTAACTGATGATACCAAATTAGAAAGTGTTGTCTACCTACAATAAATTAAACACATTAGTTTTAAAGGAATTTCTGCCAACTTTCTATAAATGCCTAGGTAATTTTAAAAACACATTGAGGTATTCTAATGAATCAGATGTTTAATTTGCTGTGTGTCTAATGTTGCTGACTGAGGGAAACTAACAACTTTAAAAAATCATATGATCTTTTAATTTCTGTTAAATTCTATGAAACACTATATTTTAAAATCAGAGAATGACTCAGAGAGGAAAACTGTACAATCAAACCACAAGTGGATGGTTATAATTTTTTTTAACTCTACTAGTGAGAGAAGGTGCTGAACAACTTCATTTTATATTAAAATAAAACTGTTTTGTTGGATCTGAAGGGTTATATAGTCATTAATCATATATTAAATTGATATAAATCTTATTTTAAGCTAAAAAGTATGTAGGAATGTAGCATGGCAATGTTGGTCTTAGTAAAAGGACCATAGGGGTAAACATAAAAGAGCAAATTTATAGACTTAGTACTAAAATTACAAGGTTAAGTACTGTTTCAAAGAGCCAACCTTTCTTTATTTGCTTTTATTATTGAGCTGAAAAAAGAGAGTATAAAATTTTTTAATAAAAACTAAATCCTTAAAACAGCAACACTTTCATAATACTGTTGTAACAACAATAAACTAATACTTAGAAGTAAGAAAGAAACTTAGAAAAAATCCATAGTAAATTGAAAAATGTAATTCTTTAAAAATCAAAAACATTGCAAAAGTAGTATATTAACTTACCAGTAAGAAGCTGCATGAAAGCTTATAAGGAAAAAATTGTTCAAAAATACTTTAAAAAAACAACAACTTTATATTGCACATAGAAATTTCTTTTTATAAAAGAATAATATAAAAATAAGATACAGTCAAAGCAAAACATATATCAAATGAACTGGCTATGTAAGAAAATCGATAGAATAACCATGTTCCAAATAATAACTTATACATTTTTTTTTTAATATTATAAATTTTGTCATTTTTTATGAACGAAAAGTTGTTCTAAATAATTATAAATAATATTTCTATAAAGAGATATACAAATATTGTTATTCCAGAAAATAAGCTGTTTATTTGAATATAATGCCACACCTCAAATTCCCAACATGTTTTTGTGAAAAAATAAAAAAATAGCAAATAATTATTTATCCATATCCAATTTTTATGAGCTTTTAGACTTAAAGAATAATAAATGAATTTATTTTACTGGTTGTAAAAACTTTTAAATACATATATGAACCTGTAATTGTTCACACCATGAGTATCTCCCCCCCCCCCCCCCCGCCATCCAACAAATTTTTCACCAATTCTAAGTTTCTCCTGATTTTCAGTAGCACTAACACTGGAAAAAAAGTGTGGCTTAGATTCGAATAAATACGGTATATTTAATCACAAGTCCTTGAAGAATGTGTGGGGATGTTTTAGTTGTGAAGGTTGCTAAGTAGGAAAATTAAGTTTACATCCACACATTAAGAATGAGCGATGACTTTTTGCTATAAAAATAAACATCGTTTATTTTCAACATTAATAAAACGATAGTTAACAAATTCGTGGAACATCAGTAAACTGATTTTTTTATTCACACAGCTTGCACGCTTGATCGTAGTTAACTGCTTCATATTTTCGGTGTGGAGTTATTTTAATAGCTTTGCGAATAAAGTCATTTTGATGAAAACAGGATCGCCACAAATGTATAGATACAATCTTCCATTTATAATATTAATACAATAGTTCTTAAATGCATAAATGTTTTAAATTTTATTCTCTTTGTTTTATTTTTTAATTTGGATTATCTAATTATTTATAATGAGTAGAATTAAAATACAATTTTATTACTAATTATTTTTTGTTTGATTGTATGCTTTTTCTTTTACAGTTTAATGACTGATTTTGAAGCTGTTAATATGCCAAATAGTGATGAAGACAATTCCAGTGTTGATAGTTGTGAGGATATCATAATTCCAGATACTCCAGATCCGTATGGGGGAAAGGACTGTCCCTGTGATTGTCACAATTCATCCTCAGATAATAGGATGTTGAATAAAAGTCGTCATTGTGTTAAGTGCGGTGTTAGGGTAAATTTTCTTTATAGTTTTGTAAATGACTATGTATTTTATTAATTTTATGTAACTCAAGATTTTGTTTTTGAAGTAAATAATAATGTTTGACTTATCTGCTGCTCTAACACTCAATTAATACTATTTATCTTATTTCTATTTACAATTGCAAAGGATCTGTGCTGACAAAAATTTTATGAAAACTTGTTTATTTTTTATATTATAGTATAACAATTTTAAGTAGTTAAGCAGGATAACTTTATAAGCACAATATATGCATGGGCAGGTCTGGAAAGTCTAACTTCAAAAATTAAGTGAATAATAAATAAAAATAGATCAAACTCTTTACTACCACGTAGGGATTTGAGGGTAAATAAGACTATTTAAAGGTAGAGTGCAGGTAGCACTAAGGTGGAGATAGATATGCTGCTAACAGCAATATCAAAATTTTAGAAACTGTTCAAAATTCTTATATTTGCCTGATAATTAAAGCCTCCAGGTATATGTGAAATGTTTTTAGAAAAACTCTCAAAATCAGTAATTTCAAAGAGCACATTCAAAAAATAGCTATTAATTTCTTTAATATCCTCCCTAATACAAACAATAGCAACATGTTAAATTTAACTCCTTATGATGTTAACAATAAAACCAAGAGGCCAAGGAGAATCCTCTTCGACTCCTATAACCCTCCATAGCATAATTTTCTTGTGCAGTATTTTTCACTGCACACTTTGAGAAATTTTAATTTCTTTAATTTACCTTTTCCAACTTTAAACTCCCAACTGGTCGAGCTCTTCCCACTTTCTTAAACTTAACTTTCTAAAACCTCCTGGGCACTCAATCGTAGTCACTATCCTCACCACCTAGCAACCAATCAGAGACCAACCACTCAACTCTCACTCAAGAGAAATTTGACTTCTAAAACATCAGGAAGAAATCAAATTTTGGCCCGCCTCCCGGACCAGTCCTCTTCACCTATGGCCATGCAGTATCTCGCAGACTGGAAAACACCACATTCATCGCTTTGCCATCATAGACTTACAGGTATGGGATTGAGGGCTACTTGCAACCCATATGCTGGCGACTCCTTGCTGTGATGTTGCCTTTTGTTGTATTAGATTGAGTGCGAAATAGCCGCCATGTTGGATTAACTATGATCGATACGCAATAAAGATGATATCCTTCTCATTTTACCAGCTGGCCTGGTAAAATGAGGAGGAGGTAAAATGCATGCTGTATGTATACAATTATTCAAGAAAATGCTTTTTGAGCTACAATAGTTTAATCTTTGTAATCTTTGATTATATTTTCAAAATTTTTTGTAGCTGGTTTTATTGTAAGGAATTTACTGTCATTTACTAAGAAATCAGAAAGCTTTTTAAATTAAAAGTTTAACTCTTTAGTATTTTATTAGATTTTAGTTTTGCCAGTCATGTAGTCCTGGGTGTTCGATATCTTGTATATGTATTTTTATAACTTATATTTTACTTTTTAGAACTTGAGGTAAACATATACACCCAACTCTTTCTTAGAGGGATTTGAAATAATTTGGTCTAAAAAAAGCTATGTTTAGTTTCTCTTCCTCCCTTTTTTTTACGTTACTGATTTATTCAACATGATGGCTGATTGTTCCACAAAAGAAAGGGGATAAAATTTGTCAAATAAATGCTAATTTAGTTTTTGAAAGCTTTAAATTTAGTGCAAAACTAAAAAATTACTTTTTAAATATTAAAAATTGATACAAATATAGACTGCACCTGAATGAAAGATTTGTTTAACTGGGTCTCCCAAAATTATAAAGAACATGCCACAAACTAAAAAAACCTAGTAAATAAAAATTTTATCTAACTAAAAATAATTGATCCACCTCAAAATATTTCACAAAGCAATTTTTATCTTCTAAAAATTTCAGTACTAGAAGAAAATCTTCATTGGATTAAAGCATAGAGAATAAGGTCGATTCATAAGTGAAAGGTAGTGAAAACAGGGATTTTCATTCATCATGCTTTAAATAAATGTGCTTATTAATAATTAATATTATTTCTAATATTCCTTTGTTTAAAGGTTTTCCTTTCTTTTTTCTTTCTTCTATATATATGCATTTGTAAATTTATTTTAATTATTAATTGAAACATGTATGAATTAAATTTTTGAAAGTTTAGTGTAAATAAATGTAAGTGTATATAAAGTGATTTTATGTGACTTTTTAATTCATTTTCTGATTCAAACAATTTTCCTTATTTTACACAGTTTTAGAATAATGGGGAAAGTATTCCCCTTTTTACTATACAAATCATACATTTTTTTTCCTAAGAATTTTTGAGGAATGCTTCTGACTAATGTGTTTTAATAATTAGTTTTTTATATTTAGGAATAAAGATTTTATTTATAATACAGATTGATAAAACTTGAATGATGCTATTTTAAAATTATTGAGAATTGTATTGAAGAAGTAAAATTTTTTTTTAATATACGAAAATATTTGCTTAGAATTTATACATGATTTGCCAGAATAATTATTTTTGTAAGATTTTGGAATGAGAATTCTTTATTAAATAATCTTTGTAACTATAAAAATGAGATGGGTATCCAATTCATGGCTTATAAATAAGCACTTAAAATGTTGATTATTTTCTTGGCTTAATTTTTTCTCTCTTTGTATTTGCAGTTTATAGATGGCCGAATATACATTCAAACTGGAAAAGTTCTCAAACCTGCTCAAGTGACATATCATGATCTGCCACTATCTAATTTACCTGAAAAAGATAAGATTAATGGCAATCTGATTACTCCTAAAGTTCAGTTAACCCCTGAAATACCTGTAAAGACCACTGTTGTTGCAACAGAAGCAATTGAAAAAGATGATGTAAGTTTTTCTCACTTTATTTCTCATCTTCTTTGAATAATATGCAGCAAAAAATTTTACGATTATTCCTTGTTCCAATTATCTGTAAAAAATTATCAATAAATATATAGTCGGTTTTCATTCCAAAATTTTAAATAACTTTTGTATGAGGCTTCTTATTTTGGCTTGCTTTTTGATCAGTGTATAATATTGTTACGTGGATCGGGGCTCAAGAATTTTTTGCAAATCAGTTGCAAAGAGCAAGACAGTTCTTTAGGAGCGATGGAAATTTGTCAAAAAACAATCCTTGAAATACAGGATACAGCACTCAAATTCGCTGAGTAAATCTCAGAAGGCCTTCACACCTTCTATGGAGCTCAGACACAACTATCAGTGTCTGAATTGCAAGTACATTAAAGATTATTCGCAAGCACTCGCTCATCCTACACAACAGCCAAAGTAATAACTAATTGCTGGTCAACTCTTCACGGTCAAAACAAAACTAACTCTGCAACAGTCAAACAAAAACTGAGTAAGTTTCGGTGAATAACTTCCTACTTATATGCCTCAAGGATCTTTTGAGAAAAATCTGCTTGCATCATAGATCGCGATATTAGATATCTCCACTAATTTCCAGAAGAATCCATAGGTGGTTGGGAACATGCTAAAAATGGTACCAACTTAGTTCTATAGCCATTATAATGTAAGGAATGGCGTTGTTGCTTGTGAATATTATAATTTTAACATAATGCAACATATATATATATATAGTAATATAAATTACACTATTTTAAGTACTCTTTAGCAAAATTTGTAACAATATGTAATTTTAATTTAATTATTAAATAACAGTTCATTGCAAAGTAAAAAATAATTTTTTGAATAAAGGTTTTTATAAAGTTTTTCCCAACTTATTTGTTTTATTAAAAAAAAAATTATTTTTATAAGCAAATTCGTTTTTTGGAACTTTTAAAAATTTAGAAAGATTTTTGCTTAAATATGAATTACATTTTGTTACATAGAAAAATATATGGCAATAAATACAAAAAGTTATTTAAATGCTGTAATTTCTTTAGGAAAATAAAAAACATGAATTTTTCGTCACATTTCCCTTCAAAATTAATTTGTTTTAAAATAACACATGAATCAGAACTTTTGTTGTGTTTAAAATATGTCACATAGAGTTTATTTCTAGTTTAAGAGAAATGCCTATTTTAAAACATTTGAAATAATGCTTATGATTATGATTTGAATGTGATAGTAATTTTAATAACTTTTAATAATTTGTGTTTTAGAGCATTGCTTCCAAAATTTCAAACGGAATTCAAAAATCTGTTCTCTGTCATAGTGAAGAGCTACTCATATCAAACTCTAAATTGCCTTGTGATGTTATAGAAGATACTGTTTTTCCTGCAGTTACTAATTCTTTAAATAAAAGTACTCCGTCAGATTTCAGTCATCTAAAGGATATGATTGGTCCTGGTGCTTCGGAAAATTCCAATGAAAAAAATGCTGTATCTAGTCATAATGTGAAATGGACAAGGTATACTTGATTTTTATTTCATTAATTTTAAAAGTGGTAAGTACTATATTAGTTAATGGAAGAAATATTGGTTTTGTCCAAAAAATTCTGTGAAATAAATATGGAGGATATTTTTAAATTAATACGTAGGGGTTTCAAAAAGCAATGTAACAAGCCCATTCAGAGTATTCAGGAAATAAAAAATTATATTCAATGCACTGGTACATATTACTTCTCTACATAATCACCCTATTGATTGAGGCATTTGTTCCATTAGTGCACCAAACCATCGTAGAAATCAGTGTCAAGGTTGTGCAACCACGTCAAGGTGGCTTGCTGAAACTCAGCATTGGCTCTTTAAAGGTCCAAAGAGATGGAGATCACTTGATGTAGGATTGGAAAGGTAAGGAAGGTGTGGACCAATACCTTCCTCCGGAAATACTCTTTCTTCATCTTGCACATCTGTTTTGCCTTTGTTGAATTCTGTGCACCCAAACCACACCTGTCTTCATCACATAACACTTGTTTTACCATACACTGCCGATGAATTTCAGCTGGAAAATCTTTCTTTTAATTCAAAAACTGTATCACACTTCTATTTCAATTGCAGGCCATGTTTTCATCAAAGCAGCCATCTTCAAACTGAGATTTTCTCGTGTGACTGGTACTGTTTGAATGCTGTGATCGTTATCTTCAGAGGGACTTTTATTCATATGGGTACCCCTCAGAGCTCTTGTTACCTTACTTTTGAAAACACCTACATAGGAGCTGAAATTTTTTAATAAAATCTCAAAAAACAGAGGGGAAGATTTAGAATTAGTAATACTTATGTAAAAAAAAAAAAAAATTCTATTTATTTAAATATGAAATGACTTTGGGACAGTGCAGGGTTTTTGTTAAAAAAATTGTTATTTGAAAATTGAAATTTTATTTTTGTTTATATCTAGGGATGAAGATAGATTAATTATTTACAATTGCCAAAGATATGGAATAAGTCGGAAAGCATTTGGTACATCAGCCTCTGCAATCAAAAATAGAACCACGGAAGAGGTAAAAAATAATCTTTATACATTTTGTCATTTTTTTGTCTTTACTTAATATTTCATTTCCAGAAATAATGACAGTTTTTCAGTTTATAAATTTTTTTCTTAAATTTTATTAAGAATATTTAATTATTTAAACTTCTATAGGTCTCAAGCACTTAAATCAATTGCCTTTTCATTAATAAATATTGTAGATTCTATTCAATTAAGAAATTCTGGGGAAAAAAATGTGAGGTAATAAAATTTTTTTAAAACATTTATCATATTTTCAAACATTTTGTTAGAAAAATGGCAGCCAAATTTGCAGTTAATACAAACTAAAGATCATTTATCTTCAAATAAATTCTTAGTATAAAAAAAAAAAAAAAAAAAATTAAAAAATATTTTTAAAAAATCAGCATTTTTAAAAGCTTTGTTTCTTGCTAAAACAATAATTTTTAATCAGATTATACTCTTAAAATCAGTAGTTAATTAAAAACATGATTGCCGTAAGAAAACAATTTTAATGCTAGTAATATTTTTTGCCTCATGACTGCATATATATATATAGAAAGTTGTTTTTTAGGTTGAAGAAAGATTTTTGAGTTTGATGGAACTGCTATCAGAAGAAATAAAGAAACAATAGTGTCATATATATCACATGCATATTATGAAAAAAGGAGTGGAATGATATTTTTAGAAAAGATAATTAAAGTAGGTAAAGTACGTTTTATACAATGTTTATTTTTGTTTTCATAGTTTATTTTTTGTTAAGTAATTTTTATCATTTTTGTTTTAGGCAGGCCTTAAAATGAAATTCTCCATCAAAAAAGATTATTCTGTTCTATAGGTATTTTAGATAAATATCATAATGTGCAATTACAAAAATAAATTGAATGATAGGTCTTTTGTTCAGTTTAAATATTGTTAAAGTATTAAATTTCAAATTTCTAGTATCTCATTAATTCAGATATGATAGTCATTTATAATATTTCTGCATATATATTTCAGTACACTGGATATAATTTCTAGAATTAACAACATGAATATGCTCTTGAAATTCAGTTATTGACTTTGAACTTTTAAGGACTGAAATCTGCATACCATTTATATGATTTCCTGTATAATGTTTTTACATGCTTTTTTTGATAGAAGATGAAATAAATTTTTAAGTTGACTTTATTGTTACAAAGTCCTGAATATGGTCAACTATGTGTAACCCTATTCAGATATTGATTAAAACTTAGAAAATTGCTTAAATTATTATTACAATATATTTTCTGTTGATATTTCAAAAAGAATTATGTTTTTTTAATGACTTTTGAATATTTCAATTGTGTATAAATAATATTTGATCTAAAATTGCGTACTTAAAAAAATAATTTTATATAAAAATTTAATAATTTGTACATATTTTGAAATTAAATTATTGTAATCTCAATCTCTTTGGTATTTGATGTGATTTGAATTTTTTTTTTTTTTTTGAAGGTTAACAGGCTTTTGAATTGTTTTAATTTGGCACTTGTTTTATGAGAACAAGTGTTTGTAACTGTAGGAATAGAATCTCAGAAAATAAATTAAAACATTGGTGCCAAAGATTAACTACAAAGAAATCTTATTAGAAAACAATTTTTTGCTCTACAAATAATTTCAATTTTATTATTGATGTCAAAGCTAAATATTTATTCAAATGAATTTTGGTGTTCTTGTTTACTTTTAGATAAACATCAAATCTTAGATGAGTATGCATTGCTGTAATACATGTAACTTTTTGAACATTTGAAGAATTGATTAACTTATGTTATTAAACAAAATATTTGATTTTTTTTTATTTAAAGATGTTTATAATGAGAAAAGAAAAGCATTTTCCTGTATGTGTAATTTTATCCAACTAATTTTAAATTAATTGTGGAATTCTTTTATTTTGATAAAATTACCGTAAACCTAAAATTTATTATATTTGGGGTAGTAGCCATTAGTTTTAGAAGCACAGTGATAGAGAATACTTTCTCAATGATATTTTTAAAACTAAGTTTAATAAAATAATACAATTAAACATAACTTAAGGTAAAAATTCAGTATGTATGTTTTAAAAAAAGTTGAAATTTGTATTAAGGGTATTTTTTTTCAGCCATGTATTTATGCGAAATGTTTTTCTTCATGTTTTTAGAAGTATAAATAATACTTTTATATTTCAAACTGTGAAAAGGTATATGAATTTTTCAAGAAATTCTTTGTAAAATAGATATTTATTTGTATTATATGTAAAATACATTGTACATATGTAAAGAGAGATTAAAATTATTTTTTATACAACAGTTTGGTGAAATTATTTTTTAGTGTTTTTTTGATAAATTTTCAGGTTGCTGTACTTAATTTCCGTATTTACTCGAATCTAAGCCACGTTTTTTCCCCAGTGTTTATGCTACTAAAAATCGAAGGTAAAACATTTGCTGGATGGGAGAATTGAGTTTCCACCCCTTTTGAAAGGAAAAATTTTACCGTTCATTCTGGCCACTTGCATCGATGACTTATCTTTTTCCGCAGTTTATGTCCACCATTGAGTCTATCCTAAACATTGTTGTCTGCTCCTATTTAGGAAATTTTTTGTAAACCGTTTCTTTTAATCACTTTAACATCAAGGCTATTGGTTATAATGGCAGTAAGACGCGTTCTCTATGATGCAAATATGAAAAGGGAGACAATTTTTTATCCTCAGAAAAAAATGGAAACAGAGCAGACCACTGAAAATTTGACACAGATGAAACAAATATACGTCATTGGCGTAAACAAAATACAATTTTTGCTGGTAAATGTTCAACGATCTTTAATTATTCTTTTACATTCTTCTGTAATACCATGTTTTAAAAAAATGGTGCGTAACAAATGCATTGGATGGCATGGAAGATGACACTGTAGGAAAATGGTGACGCCAGCACCCATTCCAAAGTCAGTTGTGACATTGGGAGTGACGAACCATTTCTGAAACATAATTCTGATGGTTAGAGTAATTATAGGTTCATGTATGTATTAGAAAGTTTTTAATACTGGTAAAATAAATTATTAACTTATTATTTCTCTTGAAAATTTTGCACAAATTATTTATTCTCAAAAGCGTGTAGAGGATACAGGATGTGGCTTAGATTCAAGTAACTAAGGTAGTATTTAGAACAAAATAATTGTGATGCAATTCTAGTTATATTAACTTATATACATTCTTCAATTCCTCCACACATGCCATTTCTTCATCTGTTAGAGGTCCTTCATTTTGTATCTCCCACCTGTGTGACAGAAGGGTGCAAAAATTCACCTCGGTCAATCCCAGAATTGGCAAGTGGCTTAGTATTGCTTCCCAATGCAATGGTGGTTGCTCCACAACAATCTGGTTTTTAATACAATCACATAATTCATTATTTTTCTAGTAATTTAATCAGTGCTATTTTTTAGTACTTTTATATAGTCAGAAGTATAAATAATTTTTTTTTTCATTTATTAAATTTACTTCTATCTAAAATTGTTCAAATGTTCTTTTTCAAAGAAACATTTCAGTCAGTTTTCTAAATCAGAAAATATGTAATATATATATTTATATATAATATACTATTTTGAAGATTATGGAAAGTATGTTTGTATTAAGTTTTATGTTACCAAAAGAATTTCACTGAATGAAATAATTTAAATGTGACATATTTTTTTAAAAAATGTCTATGGTAGCTGTGTGATTATGGTCACAAACTTATGGCTGGCATTATTTCTTTTGAGTCCTCCTGCCATTTATGTAGAAGGGTTAATTTATATTAAATCTGTTGAGGCTTGGTGTGGTGTTAGAAGTTTGGAGAACAACTGAGGTGTCATCCTCATCTCTTGGCCAAAGTTCAAAAGGAAGTGGTTTGTCAACAATAGCCTTATGGTTGATTTAAAGTACAATGATAATAAAACAACCAATTTAAAACCTAACTGCAATAGAAATGTTCAAAATTTTAAATAATTACGAAAAGAATTCTGTAGAGAAACAAAGCTAATTAAAAAAATATGTTTCTGTGTGAAAATTTGTAATGCATAAGTAGGAAATTCCAAGATTTGTTGATCTAAATTTATATACATATGAACTGAGTATACAATGGGATAAAGAGCGTGTGTATAATCGTTTTTATACTTATATGTATGTAAATAACAATTCAGTGATAAAACCATTGTTTTTAATTCCTTTTCAAGCAAATAAAGATCTGTTTATGAAATATTCCATTAATTTTTTTATTTGTTTTAAAATGAATGAAAGAAAATGTTTTTAATGAATTAAAATAAGGTTTCATATAAAATATAAGTAAAGCATTTTTTAAATACCTTTTTAAAATTGCTTTCTCCCAATTTATCGAAATGGTCAAAAGGATTAAATTGAAACTCTGTTACAGGAATGTTGTCATTTACTTCCAAATTTAAGATTTCTGTATTTTCTTCGATATCATTAGGATAGAAATTGCTGAATGATTTTTTTATATTATGCTTGATTTCTGGATTGTAAGAACCACCTTGGGTGCTTGTGTGCACAGCATCAGCATCTACATATGCTATAAAACAAATAAAAATTAATAAATTAGAGATTATCTTTTCAGTTAACTTATAAAAAGACAATAAGGAATAATCTATAGCATGTGGCTGAGTTAACAAATCTAACGAATTTAATAGAAAAGACACGTAAAGAAAATTTATTCTGATAATTAAATTTTTTTTCTTTCTCATTTTATATTTCTAAACATAGCTGTGAAGTTTACCCCTTAAGACTCTCAGGGGCTTTTTTCTTCTTCTTTCTTTAATACTATTGAAAGCTTTTGATCTTCTTAAAGAGGAAACATGACATGTAGTTATATAGTATATACAATAATAGTAATAATGCTATTCGACCATAGTTTGGGCCTATTTAGTATTGTTTCACTAGTTATTTTAAAGAAGGATTTTTTAAGTTGGTTCCAAGACTCTGTGGATGCTGTAGCTTCATCTTTTTCTGGTTGTATCCAGGGGTGTAACTATCACCATATCAATGATACAGGGCCCCAACAAGTATGTGTAACTACATTCCCACTAAAAGGAATTCCATATCTAAAAAAAGGGCCTCGAATGGATCTTGATACAGGGTCCATTCAGAGCTAGCTACATTAGTGGTTGTATCAGATAAATTTCTTTATAGAAGTGCATGATATTTGATCTTCCCCTCAAAAAATTTCTTTTGAGATACATTTGTATCTGGGAATAGTTAAATGGCTTTTATACCTACACATACAAGTCATAATCTTTTCAGTCAGAATTAGTGATATAGAGAACTTGGGGGATTTCATTATTACTAAAAGTTTTTTGTAGCTAAATATTTTTGAAGTGAAACTTCTTTGCGGACGGGAGTGAATGGGAAATTTACCCAGTTTTGCGTAACAGTGAAAAAGCGAACGGAAGTAGTGATCCCCCCCCGAAACGTCGCCATGGTGAGGAGAGGGGAGGGGGGTACACCACGTGACCTGCGTCCTATCCATGAAAAAGTTGGACGATTGCTAAGGGGAATTGTGCATCAAAAGTATATCTTGCTGCTATGGACGAAAGGCGCTTAGGTGTTTGGTGACATTTAGTGGGTACCCTTGCTAATCTCGTAACTAACTCGCGTGGCATATTTTTGTAGTTTTTATGTAATAAATGTGCCGTTTTCGACGAATAAACGCACCCAAAATGTTACCATTAAATGGCTCTTCCCCTTTCGGGAGTGTCTGGGGGCATTGTGTATATGTCACTAACTGTTGCACTTGAATCACTACGGATAGCGTCTTGTAAACAAACACAGTGACTTCTATGAATGATGCATTAAGTTTATATTATTAATTTTTATTTCCATTGAATCAAAATTAATTCTGGTTAGATAGCCTAGAGCAAATGCAAAAAGAGGAAAAGAGTTTCGTGAAAGAAAAATAAAAAGCTAAACTAGCAGCAATTCTAGGTGAAAGTCTATATATCACCACGTAGTTCTGTCGCAGCTTTTATCATCTTTATCCATAAAGTTTTAGTGCTGTGCACATCAGAGGCCAGGGCCGCCGCGTGGGGGTGGCAAAATTGTTCACCGCACAAGGGTGCCTGGGCCAGGGGGCGCCAAAATTTATAGTAGTTATAGTTTTTTAAATTTAATGTTACTTAAACAAAAGTTTTTAATTATACACTTACGATTTTGCATGTTTTTTATTTTCTAAGCAATAAAATGAAATTTTATTTTAATTTTGTTTTCGATTGTGTAAAACAAAATTTGATTGCCGATACGAACAATAAAAACACGTACCGTGTGGAGTTCGCGCTACCACACGGAACGTGTTAATAAAACGTGTTTTCAAAAAATTACTAATAATTATAGCTCTTTTTCATTAAAAGTTTATAATTATTATGTACCTGAGATGTTTTCAATATTTCAATTGCTTATAACAAATGCTTTTTACTAATTTGTATTAGTATATTGGTTTAATTTACTTTCATATTTTTTTTTAATCATCTGAAAGAAGAGAACATTTCACACTAAATTCTCAAAAATAAATTTTCCGCAAAAGAAAAAAAAAGTTGTTTTTAAATTTTCAGTCAAATTAACTTTATCTGAATCTATTTAGTAGCAAATGATATAAATGGGCTTTTGACTTTCAAATAGTATATTGAAAGATATTTTGAGTATGGAATGAAAATTAAACTTTTTTATTTAGTGCAATAAATATTTTTTTAGAAACATGTTCTCAAAAAAGAAAAAAGTCTGTGGAGCACAAAATAGAAAAAGGAAATTGCAACGAGCTGAAGCTAATCAGAAACTGGAGGGATCTCTAAATAAATATCTCAGAAACACAATAAGATTAGACGTTAGACGCAATTGAACCGGGACCATTAGCATCAATATCTGGTTTGAAATTTCATAATGGAAATTTATCTCAAAATGTAAATTCATCTGAATATGAAGAAGCTCCGATTGTTCCAATAGAAAACCTAGATGTCGATAAGAAAAATCGCCTGGTAATAACGTAATATTTCAAAACGAAGATTTTTGCTTTGAATTGAACGATCCAGCTACCTGACATGATAAAGTTTCTATAAAAATTAGAGATTATTTAATTGAAAATGGCCCTTCCATCTTGATAACCAAACATTTTCCGAGAGATAATTCTGGCAGAAAGTTTTCAGAGAGAGAGAATCGGTTCTATTATAGATCATTACCGAATGGAGAAAAATATTTAGAAATTATTAAATATATTCAAGTCCCTGAAACGCAGTTTTTTGCTTCCCATGTAAACTATTCAGTGAGAATTATTCACAGCATATTAAAGATGGAAGTAATGATTGGGCACGTTTTGAAAACACGTGAAAGCAGTGCATCTCAACTTAAACATAGTTCAAAATGCAGTGGATTTAAAATGTCTTTGCGTAATTTATGTACCCTTGATGCATCTTAACAAAGACTTTATAATGCAGAAAAGGTTACTGAGAATCGTTATTGAACGGCTTATTTATTTAATTCAATATTTATCCCGGCAATGCTTTGCATTTAGAAGTCCTTCGAAAGAGTTGTATCATAGTGATAATGGAAATTTTTTGAAATTGTTTGAAACCATAGCAAAATCTGATCCAATAATCGCTTAACATCTCCACAAAATTCAAACATCTCAAAAGAGGAGCATTGTGATCATTACTTAGGGGATCAAATTCAGAATGAAATTATATGAATTATTTCAGAAGGAATTAAAAAGCATTTATTATAATGATGAAATCGTCAGAATATTACTCACTAATTCTGGATACTACACCTGATGTCAGTCATACCGAACAGTTGTAATTCTATTTATTTATAAGAACGAGGAAACCAATAAAGAACCCAAATTGAAGAACATTTCTTAGGATTTCAATATGTCGACGAACTACTGGATAGGATCTGTTTGCATTCATAAAGGGACATTTAAAATCGTTAGAACTACATTTATAAGATTTACGAGGCTAATCTTAAGACAATGATGCTAATATGAGATTAAAACACAAAGGATTGCAACAAAAAATTATTGAAAATAATTTGAGGGCACTCTATATCCCCTGCTCTGCCCATTCTCTAAATTTAATTGTAAATTAAGCAGCTAAAATTTCCTTTGAAACAATGAATTTCTTCGGAGTAGTGCAGGAGCTTTACAACTACATATCTTCATCCGTAAAACGTTGGTATATTTTCCAACAGTATGTTGAAAATCTAACTTTTTAAAGCCACTTTTCAACACCCGATGGGAAAGTAAAATTCAATCTTTAAGACAGTTCAAAGGGAACTTTGAGAGCGTTAAACAAATATTCAAGAAAATCAAACAAGAGACGTGAAATCAAGTATTCAAGAAATAAAAATTGATTCACACACAGAAGGTTTTTCCTCGTTTAAATTCCTTTGTTTCGTTAACATCTGGCACGATATTTCAAATTTAGTAAATGTGGTGAATGAAATAATGCAAAATTCTAAGTGTGATTTACAAATCGGGACTGACAATTTAAAAAATCTCACATCAGCTAAATAATTGTAGATTAAATGAAGCGTATGAGAACATGCAATTGCCAATGCAAGTATCGTTGCTGACGATTTGGGGATGGATGCTGATTTTCCACAAAGTCGAGAAATAGGTTTAAAAAGAAACTATTTCATGATAAACAAATCGACGAACCAATCAACAACCCAAGACACAAATTTAAGGCTGAATTTTACAATATAATATTAGACTCTTCTTCAATTACTGAAAGATTCAGTCAATTAAAAGAACATTAAAATTGCTTCAAAATAGAATACTATATACCTAATTTAAAAAAACTGGAGTGACAATGAAATTTTAAAATATTGTAAATAATTAAAACAAAAATTAACAGATACTAAAAATATTAATGAAAAGGTTATTGAGGGATTTAATTATTCGAAGAAATAAAATCTTTGCGATGTTTTACCAAAGAGGATATGACACCTATTGATGTTTTAAATTATATTTATGAAAGCAATCTTACCGATACATCTCCAAATATTGCAATAGATTTACGGATTTCTTTAACCCTTCCAGTTTCGGTGGCTACTGGAGAACAAAGGTTTTCAAAACTTAAAATTATAAAAAAACTACAGGCGAGAGATCTACTATGGCGCAGAAGAGAGATTATCGGCCTTGTCAATTATATCCATAGAGAGCGTAATTTGGGATAAATTAAATACAAAGGAATTGAAACGAGCGTTTGCAGCTGCTAAAGCTAGGAGAATCAATATTTGAATATATTTTTCTAATTCTTATATTTTACTTAAAAAATGTTTTATCATTGTGTTGTTTTTAAAATTTATGAAATAATACAAAAAAACCAATAAGATAAACGTGTTTTAACATTATAAAGTTTTTCAATTCGAAAGTCAAATTTTGAATACTATAAAAGAGTATTTCACATATAATTTGCAGCACTTTATAAGAGTGCAACAGAACCCTATAAAGGGGCGCCAAATTTCAATTTGAACAAGAGCGCCTAGTACCCACGCGGCGGCCCTGTCAGAGGCTGCTGCAATCATTGGATCCGATGATGATTAAAAGCCGATTATCTTAACTGAAGACTTTAATGTTAATTTTGCTTCAGAAGAAGCAAAGCCTCTCGTTGAATTCTTGAAACGGACACTGAATTTGACAATGAATACTGATTCTAGAGAAGGAAAAACAGCATACGGAACCACGATTGATGCAGATTTCTCACATTTTCTTGATTGACTACAATCGATGATTTTTATATCCTACTTTAGTTACCACACATTTATTGTGTCTTTCTTGGAAAATGATAATGCAGAAAATTGAATAAAAATAGTTTCATACATTAAATGAAGTTGGAATTTTATTTGATTAAAGTTATATCAGCAGTTTAATATAATTAGATCTATTCCTGCATTTACGGCCAACGTCGCCAAAGAAGTTTCACTTCTATCGTGTGGCTTTCCACGTTCTTTTATATATATATATATATATAAAACGGGGAGCTTTATATATATATATATATATATTCAATGGCAAAACAATTCACAAATTCTGAGTTAAAGGAAAACAAAAACATCTTAGTTATTTATATTATGAGGTAAATATAATTGAGTAAAAAGGATAAAGAAATAAAGTGAATGTACTTTTTTAAATATTAATTATTTAAATATCAGTGATATTATACAATAAGAATATATAATACACAAACACAAAAAATTAGCATGCATATTATTATTATTGACTGTGGTGTTTTAGTATATAAATATTTTTGTATAATAACATCATTATATTATATATTTCATTTCACATCTATGATGTAATATTCAATTGGATCCTAGATGATGATTCAGCAGATATGGCATAATATAAAAATTCATATCTATAAAAAAATCTCTTTCAAATGAAATATAAATAAAATAATTAGTTTGTGAATGTGCATTAAAGCTGAGATATTAAATTAAACCTGTCCAAAAATCCCTTCTAACTGGTTTCTTATTTCTTTTGTTGTTGCTGTCTCTGAATTCAGTAATTGTTTGGGAATGATAACAAATGATTGATTATGAATTTAATATAAATTCCCAAAAAACTTCTGTGGTACTTTGAAATCTCAATTGAAATCTGTTCAAGAATTCTATTCATATTCTGAAATAATTTCCCCTTTTATAAATAGAAACTGGATCAGTTCATTTCTGTGCTCTATAAATTTAAATGTTTAATGACAGTTTTAACAGTAAATACACAATTTTTAAGTCCCCCAAATGGGACTACATTTTTACAACTTATCCTTTGCAGACGTGGCAAGTCCCCAAACGTCAGAGCCATTTCATGGAGTGGCAACCTCGTTACCTAATCTGAACGGTTGAATTAATTCTAGCTCTCGTCAGTGCTAAACATTGCAGTGATTTAATTTTGCCAAGAGTACCAGAGTCCAATGGATCTTTTACACGCCACATAATCATATGACCAGTGGTGGATTAAGCGGGTGTCGGACCTAGCGGCCGCCAGGGGCCCCCAGCGCTGGTAGGGGCCCCAAGATTGATGAGTGCAAATGCCAACGACAAACCAACCACGCCACCTTGGAACAAGAATTGAAAAGAAAACAAAGATACAATGAAACCCCTGCTAGAAATTTATCGAGATGCAAGAGAAATTCTATAGTAGAAAAAAACTTTTGAAAATATTTTTAATAATACCGATATCGAATGCATCAGGTGAAATATATTTTTTAGTGTTAAAAATAATATAAGAAGTACTATGGGAGAAAAGACTAATTGAACAACATGGCCATATTATATACAGAATAAAATGTTTTGGACAAAATAGATATGGTTAAAAATAATTGATGAGTTTGCCAAAAAGAAATCAAACTGTATAGCAAAACTGTGAGCTTTTAAGCAAGGTTTTTAATTTTTTTAATATACAGTTAAGATTTTTCTTTAGCCTATGAGTTTTATTATGATTTAATTTTTTGTTACTTAAAATGAATAAAACATTCAAGGTAGAATGGCTTACCTTGTCAATGGAGGGCTGCCACGCCTTGATTGAAGTCAAAGTCCATAAATAAAAGGCATCTTTATGAAATTTTGTATGTTTTTAATTTCTACAGCACACATAATAATAATACTCGGGACATTATACACGACACTAATTAATCTAAACAAAAAACATTTCTAAGCATCTAGATCAATTTTAGTTTCTTCCGCGTAGTTTCAATATGTTCCTTCTACGCGTCCATTTTTAATTCTGAATCAATAAGTTCCTTTTACAAAGTCCTGCTGTCCCTTTAAGAAGATGGGAGTTTGTGACATTATCAATACATTTTATTTTGAGAATTTAAAGTAAGCGACACTCTTCACTATTTTAGAGTTTTTCGACTCTTAAGCCCATGGGCCTCAAACTTTTTACCGCCAGGGGCCTCCAACTACCTTAAACCGCCTCTGCATATGACATGTATGCCTACGATTTTCTCCTCTAGAAAATCTATCGACTCCACCTGGGTCGAACCCGCTACCTCAGAGCCACCAGAGTCGAGTAGTGCATAGAAATGGCACCGAAGATAACATAGAAATGAAATTTGCCAGAGCCGTAGACTTCTTAAGAGTTAATTAATAGTTAAGTTAAAAGGAATTTTAAATTAAAATATTAATAACAATATTTGAAGAAGTTGTTGTTTCTTATCCCAGATGGTGTAGCTCAGCTACACCATCTCCATTAAAACCAAAAAATTCAGAAATAAGATAGGATTTCCTAAAACCTCGTCATATGAAAAACTCAAACAATTCAGAATATGACTGGGAGAGGCCTGATCAGCCTCGCACTTATAGGACATTCTGGGAAGACTTTCCGGCCCTGTTGAAAAGTCAGAGACTGGACGCGGCCACTAAAAAAGCGCGACAGAGCCGTCTGCTGATACCTAGGAATATTAAGTTGGTGACACCAACGAGGTTTTTTCACAAAATACGAAGGGTGAGCAGGGTTTATTCTCCAAAATGCATTCAATTCTAACCTTTTAATAGAGGAGAGTTCAGCAAAAGTTAGACAAGTATCACCCATCAAAGTGGCAGACTTGGCCAAACTATCGGCTATCTCGTTACAATTCAATCCAATATGGGAGGGGACCCATTGAAAATATATACAGTATCTAGAAGAAAGTCGAACCAGAACATCCAGAATATTTAGGCTTGTCATATCCCCAACAGTTGTCCAACGAGAAAGGTGCTGTATAGAAGCACGGCTGTCTGTTAAAATCCAAATGTCCCTGAAGACAAGGTCAGAAGCTGTGTCAATAAATTGCAATAAGTTCAGATCTAAAAACAGAACAGTAGTTAATATTCCTAATCTTGATGTCAAATGTACTATCAGGTGTCTCAATGTGCGCGCCGCTTCGAGAAATACCACCGGCGCCCATGCTTCCATCAGTATAGATTTTTAATGCCGTATGAGGGATGCCATCAATTGTCTCTAGAGCAACCTGTATAGTAAATTCTGGTACATCAGACCTTTTACACACCCTGCTCATTATCTCAGTCTGGAAATGTATGCAATCAGAGTCGAACTTAAAAAAAGAATTTGGATAAAAGGATGTGCAAATGGTAATAAATTGCAAAGAAAAGGAAATTTAGCTGATTTTTGAAAATACTCCTGAAAAATGTCCTTTTTTCCTCCGAATTCCAGAATCCTTCCAATTTTTAATTTTAAAATCATTTTATCCTGAAATCTATTGACTCAAATGGCAGGGACTATAGAATGCACATTTGGCTTTACTTTTAAAAAAGTATCACTATGAATAAAGTGTTTTGATTTGTTTTCTTTTTGCCACAAAGAAAGACTTCACTGCAAAAATAGTGTGCGACAGACTGTCTTCATTTAGGCTGACTTATTTTTGGAGACCCTCGCATTAATCACACATAAGTGTTCAAGTATTTTTCTTGATAAAGGGATTTCATTTTTTTAAAAAAATTATCTGTTGATGATACGTACTCCAAATAACTATAAAAGTATAAAAATTTGCATTTATTTTTAAAATTAATGATAGTCTGTATATAAATTGGAAGAAAAAAGGTAGATTTTTACTTAAATAATGATTCCTTCTGAAATAACACAACTATATTGTTATTATTGTGCCGGCTGACCCCGGCCCAAGTCGGTGAATTTTTATGATGCAGAAAATCGACAGCGTCCATGTCGTATGATTATACGGCATGTAAAAGATCCCTAGAGTGTCTGTTTAGCTTGAGTGCTCTTGGCAAAATTAAATCCTAGTACATGCTTGCATCGTTAGAGCTCAGGTGCCTCCCTCTAGGGAAGAAACTGGGCATCAAAATTACTTGCGGTAATTGGTATCGCTTATAGGGTGCCGCACTAAAAAGTGATACCAGCTTCTGGGGAATGTACTAGATCTGCAAAAATTGAAATACCAATGTGCAGCCCCATTAGAAAAAAAATTATTTTTATTATTTTAAATATGATACATAACAAGTTTGTGAAATTCAGTGGCATACACAGATTACTTTTATGGGAGGGAATTACATTTTAAAAAGCATGTAGATGAAAGCACCAGGGCATAACATTTGTGCTAAAATTAAAAATTTCTTGGTGTGTATGGAAGAAGTTTGAATTCCCAAACTCCACCCTTTTGTATGTTACTGATGAAATCGTATGTTTTCACTATGTTGTTGTTGTTGCTTATCTCCATGTCTAGCCAAGCTCGACTATGTCCATGATCTCATTCACTCTCAAAAAGTCCAACACCATTGGAGGGTCTTCGTATAGATCTTGTTTTGTAAGCCCCAGACAGTCAAGAATGTGTTCTGGAGATGCCTGGCAGGCAGAACATCTAACACAAGCAGGAAAAACTTTATCTCCATCTTTAAAAGTCAAATTAGCCCAATTAGAAGCCCCTCAAGTCCTGCAGTTTGCCTCAACGTGGCGAGGGGGTCAGGGCCGATCCTAGGGTGTCGGCCGCCCGCGTGCGAAGATCAAATGTGCCGCCCCTCTAAAGAATTTTTGAGATTTTGACTAAAACTTATATTTAATATTTATATATTTAATTACCTATTATAATATTTCATATTTAATTACTTATTAAAACACTTATATTTTAAGTACTTATTAAAATGCTTATATATTTAATTACTTATTACAATACTTATTTATTTAATAATTATTTAATACTTATGCATTGCGGTTATACACTCATCTACCTGTATAAGAGTAAAAAGTAAAACATTAATATATAGAAATGCAACGATAAAATTTGTAGTGCAAAACTTTATTTTTTTTGGTCAACTAATAGGTCATGATAGCTACAAAATACTTTTAACAAAATAATAAACAAGCAAAAATATTACTTTTGAAATAAAAACAGACATTTTATAAAAGCAAAACGTTATTTATTGAGAAGATATAATGTAATAAAAAAGCACTAAAAATAGATTTCTTGAAACGAAAAGTATATAAATCACTTATTCTACCAAGGCTACTTAATAATAAACTATCAAATAAGTTTTGTGGCATTCTCAGAAGCAAATTTATCAAAATATTTTTGTTGTGAAATCAATTTTTTCAAAGATTTTGGATTCAATAGAGACTGAGTCCAAATCTGAAAAGCTTTTTAGAGGCAGATTCTTAAAATCTCCTAGAAAAAATTCTAAACTATATACCTTACCATCTCAGTAGTGCTCACACATCAAATTACAAACCTTATTTGTTCTGTGTGACTAATATATGGTGTAGAATCAAGAACTATAGTGTATTATTTTTCTTTTAACACAATGCGTGATATCTCATTACGAGTAGATAAGGCTAAAATATTAATTATTTCATTTTGAAAATACTGCCTTAAGTAGTTTGGAATACGTGTTTTGTTATCATTGCATTTACTGACATTATTAAAGTGTTCTGAAATAAACGAATCAAATTTGGCCATTATTCAATGGCCTTTAAAAATTACCATTATCTCAATTTCGCACTAGTTTCTCTGACAAATTTTGACTGGCTAAAAATTGTACTTCAGCAATCATTCTTTCAATGATGACGTGCACCATCTCTTTTTCTCTAGATTCTATACATTTTGTTGTTCCTCGTCAATAGTACAGTTTTTTTAGCCTAGTCTTTAATTCGCACCACGATCTTATACAGTTTTCGAATTTTATTTTCATCATCATTATTATATTAATAATAATGAAGAAAAAAAAAACAGATTTCTCAGTCCAATAAAATTCTGTCTTTTAACTTCCTGAAAAAATGTCAATTCGGGTTGTTTTCGATAACATTTAAATATTAACACGTATGTGTGAAATCTTATTTGAAAATATATTTATAATAATTTTATTAAATTTATCTCTCTTAAGCTTAAAAAAGAAAGAAAACATGAAACAACTCACATATTACTGACCTACTCACAAACTTTAAATATCCGAAAAGAACTTTTCAGAAATGCATTTTCAATACTTCGATTCGCAATAACACAATTACTTATAAGAATATATTTATAATTGCAAAATAATATTCCTAAATTTATCTTGATGTATAAAAAGAGAGAGAGAGAAATAACCCATCTATAAACACATGCTATATTGACATAACATAATGATTCAGAAAAATTATTCATAATCGATGATTCAGAAAAAAAATAAAAATTTACAATAAACAAGACAAATTCCATTTTTTTAATACTGGGAGCAGTAATGCACGTCTCGTTCTAGTAATGGAAGCTGTCTTATGGAAAACAATTTAGCGTCAATTAATATTAATTCAATTTAATCCAAAAATGAAACTGTACAAACCATGTAGTACTCTTACCTACAGCTGTTGATACGTATAAACAAAATAATTTCATTGACATTAAAATAAGCTAGTTTTCTTTTAACCGCGTAATCTTTTCAGGTAAAACCGTTATTCACTCTCTCTTATGTGAATTTATTTATTGCATAAATGTATACACGTATATTAACAAAAGAGAATTTTTAAAACTAACTATATTACTTTATGGTTCGCTTTTTCATGAAGGCAAATACAATAAAATATTTCGTAATACTTTATATTAATAGGGTAAAAATATATTAGTACCTTCCAATAAGGAACCTTGCGTTTGACACAATATGTCCTAGAGTCAGAAATTTAAACCCACCAGACTAGACATTGGGCATTTTGTCCTTTAATGCTAAACAAATTAGTTTAATTAGAAATTACATTCGTATTACTCTTTAAGTAAATGACATACAAATAAATACCTTAGTCACAGGTTTTCTTGTACTAACAGAATTTTATTTAAAATATTCCGTTGTACGAATCTTTTTGAAACCTAGTGCATTGTGTCAGCCTAAGCCAGCATTTTTATTTTTTATGTAAACCCATAGAGAAAACGCTCCTCTAAGAGGTGCAATCACTTTATTACATATTCTGTTTTGTCTCTAAATCGAAGCGTAGAACAAACAATGTTGTAATTTTTTATTTCTCTGTTCCTTTCCACTGTTAAATTACATTGGTTTATTAGGACAACACTATATTTAATTTATTTAAGAAAAACACAAACTTGTCTTCGAAATCTTAAAATTTTTACAAAGAAAGAATAAAAAACTATTACATAAGGTCCATATTCAAAGAGACCGGTAGCAACATTAATTGTGCCTTATTCGAAGGTGTACCTTACAGGAGGTACTTCTGTATTTGTATAATATTTTAAGTCTTAAAAAATAATAAATAATTCGAAATTAAAAATACAATTACCTGTTGCTATTTCAAACGAGCTAATTTTAAAAGATTGAGTTGTGCCAATTTCAACAGGCCAATTTCTTTGAAAGGGAGTTTGTTGATGATAGAAATCAGAAGAGAGTTTGTTTCAACCTTCAGGTAACTACTCAAGAGTGAAATAAAACATCTCCTGAGGTTCGCTATCATCCAAAAAATTTTATTACCTCTGTCCCCCTCTTCGGTTAGCTGACACCGGACATGCTATGGGTGTCCGGAATGTCCGTTGTGACCCCAGTTCGAGATAGTGAGAAAGTTACAGAAGATGGTATAAATATATCATTCATGACTTAACACGTACTACGGCCTTGAACCTTCAAGGTTCAACAAAGAAGAAAATTGACATTTAAAGTACATATAGTAGAAAATCAGAAACACATTAAATAAAAAAATACTAGAATCTCAATGCTAAACACAAATATATAACTAGAAATCGCAAAAAAGACCAATCAGATACATAGTTAACTATGAATTCTGTCAGTAAGCCAGTCAAATATTTAACTGTGCATTTAAATACGAGTTTTTTTCTCAAGAGATATTTATAAATTTGAAAGGTAAACAATAAGTCTTTTCAGCAGACATAATTTTTAATTGTATATAAAAGCAGAATCTAAAAGGACAGCAGTTTGCCAAACGCTGCTGTAAGCGAAATATTCTGTTTTTTGCACATTTGTCACCCTTAACGCAGTAATTAGGTTTTTCCATTCCCGGAAATACATCAAAATTTAAAAAAATTTAAAAACAAGTTGTTTTTAAATAATATCAATAATTATTATATAAAATAAGGGGAATACAGTTTTTTCCCCTTCCATTTCCGACTAAGCATCGACTCAAACATTTTTAAACGTTTGTACTTTAATTAAAAATTAAAAATGCATGTCATGTAGCTATTAATAAACCTGAAAATGGTTCAAAATAATAAAAAGTGTATTAAATACATTTTCATCCATACTCCCTGCAAAATTAGTGTAATTTTGTGAGGCAAACATAAATTTTAAAATCTACCTTTGATCTCCTATGAAATCTCCGAAATATTTTGATAAATAATTTTCAAATGTAGCCATTAACGAAACCTATAGAAAGAAGTTTCGAAGGAATAAATAATTAATCTAAAAAAAAGAAATTATTAGAAATTCGAATACAAAAGATTTTACTTAGTTTATGATAAATAAATATGTGACACTATCTTTATTTTGCAGATGCTGTTACTATCTTGTTTTTTTATTTTCAACTTTATCATATACACAGAGGAAAATTCTTTACCCAAATTAAAAGTTTAAATTTTTTTTAATGAAAATTATCTCTTTTAGGACTAAAGGCAAAAAATGTTAACGACATAGGAGAGAAAACCTTACAATTAAAAACTTCGAAAAAAATCATATTTAATATTAATGGTCCTTTGCTACTCACATGTGTTTAAATTTTAATCAGTGGAAGCTGAATCAATTATTTTTCTAAAGTAGGTGCTAAGACAGTTCTTCGCCAAATTTCAATGCTTGCGACCCAATATTCAATCATAATTTTCATCGCGCCCCCCTTCACACAATAAGAATGATTGAGTGCAATAATAATTCCCTTTGACGTTAAAGCTACAAATACATGATTTTAATTATAAACTGTACAAATTATCAAGATAAATATTAAATTCTGTATATGACAAGCCTATTGGATTACTAGTAATTTTTAAACTTGTTCTTAATTTAGAATTGTGAATGGTTTCCGACTACCTTAAAATTGTAAATTATGCTAAAAATTGACAAAAAATTTTTATGATTTTATTTTTAGGCCATCTTATTAGCTTTTTAAAAATACCAAGTTTATTGTTTTCTGTTCACTAGAACAAAAACTATAAGTGATTTAGTAAGAGAAGATGCCAATTACTTTGAGCAAGATATATGTCATACTTTAACAAGCGTTTTACTCGAAATGTTTTTTTTTTCTTCTTTTTTTTTTGAAAATGCTTAAACGGGACCAGCGATTGCTCGAAAAGTTTTGAAAATAATTAACTGAATTTTTTGTGTATGTTCTGTATAATAGTAGACTTGTTTTAACCTTAAGATTTATTAATCACTGTTTTATTTCAAAACTTACAGCCCCTTATGTGAATATAATCAATGTTTTTTTAAGCAAATTTTATATAACAAATAAGATAAAGTGCTCCAGTTTTTGAAAAAATTAAAATATCTCTTATATCTTGAAGATTACTTCAAAAATGAATAAGATAGCAACGCATCAGAATTGAAAAATTGAAAATTTGTTTATAAACTTTTGGTACAGAATGGGCCGCGTTTATATTTTTTGTCAATTTTTACCCATTTTTTCCCATTTTAGTAAAAATAATTTCTGTTTCCCTACTTAATTTTAGAATATTTTTTATCAAATGTAATAAACAAATCTAAAAACAACAAAAAAATCTCCATACCTCCCTTTTTTTTAAAAAAAAAAAGTTGTCACAAGTCGTCGGATACCCTAATTATCAAATACATTGTGCAGTACTGATACATTTAGAAGTATATTATATCAGTGTAAAATGTGTATTTTATTCTTTTTTTATGTCCGAATGTATATTTTGTTTCGCTTCCTTTCAGTAAATTTGTAATTTTTAAAATTTTTTGCTTTTGACTTTTCGATATGCTCGCGCCCCCCTCACGTCCACACAATTTCAGAAGCACTATACTAAGAGATAAATATTAATATATATAAATACTTGAAAATTTATATGCTGCTGAGAGAAGTAACGATTACGTACGTTAAAAATATTAATTATTGTATTTAAGAGATTTTATTTGTATAACCGATTTCTTGCTTGTGTGTGGAATAGCTGTATAAATGTTACATTAATATAAATAAATATTAATATAAGTATCTCACTTGAGAGAAAGTTAAGAAAAATAATGAATAAAAAAAAAGTTGCGAGATTGCTTAAAAATAATCTCCCTAAAATAGTTTGGTGGTTCATTTTCTTCTCGAAATTACTAATTCAATTAAATAGCTCATAATAAAAACAAATATCCGAAAAAAAATTTTAAATTAAAAATATAGTTTTAAGTATTAGTACTTACGTGTTTTATCCCCATTAATCAAGATTTCGGAACTCTGATCAGTGTGGTAAGTTACGAAATGCGATTCCTGTAAAAACTAAATACTTTTAGTTGACGAAGCGATGTTCGATAGACAGAAACTGATTTGGCCAAAAAGTTTCAAGGATTTACTCTTTACCACGACAAGCTGAAAAAAAGTCTTGTATGTATTTTCTCTTATTACATACACTCTTACCCCACTGCTGGGGTAACGAAAATGCCACCGTTCAGGAAGTTCAGGGTGAACGATCGCAAAATGCCACAGTAGGGTCAGCTAAAATTTTTGGACCAGGTTGAAATCTACAGTCAGTGGCGTAACGTACATCCCCGCATCACGGGGGGGGGGGGAGCAGTGCTCTAGGGGGTCCAAAGCCTGACAGCCGCCAAGTACCCTTTGTAAAATCCAACTCGGGAGCCAAAAACTTGACTTTGCACGGGGGCTCAAATGTTCTAAGTTACGCCATTATCCACAGTCCAGTAAAAATATCTACTCCATGGATTATTTAAGCCCGTGCCACTCCAGGGAATACAACAATTACGGAAATCTGACGATTTCCCGGGATCCTCTTCATGTCAGTGCAGTGAAATTCTTGTCATGATAAGAATATCTACCTGCATCCCGAGATTGAGTGCCCATAAACTTGCAAAGTAAAAATTGCTACGTAATACAGCTTTTGTTTTTTAAGAGATAAAATCCTTACAAATTTTACTAGCAATGGTCGACTTTCCAATTCAGTCTAAAACAAAATAATAATTTTCCACGTTTCCAAAGTGTAAATGATAATGGTTTAGAAAATGATTTCATCCAAATTCTTTCGTAACAAGAATATATATATGTATATTTTTTCAAATTCGGTCTAAATGCCGCCCCGGACATGGTTCCGGTTTGTCAGGCCATAGAACCGCCCCTGTGGGCATAGTACGTAAGAGTTGTAAAACCATAAGCAAAAATCACTTCTGTCCTCTAATTTGTTTTTCTAAATTGTAAGGTTATGATTAAATTGAAAACTTGAAATTTCCTCAAATGCATATTGCAATTTAAACATTATTAGATTAACCGTATTAGATATTTTCGTACAGAAACTTTTCGCAAAAATCCTTTTTAGACACCTTTGTTAAGCATCGATCCACATTGCGCTGCTAGTGCCGCTATTAAGCATAAAAAACCGTTTTTAGTACGGTATTGTCAGATGCACCACGAAAATTGCTATCAGATGAAGGATGTTTGTAAGGAATAGACATTTATTGACAATCGACCAACACATTGTGCACTAACATTCTACTTTTTCTTAAACTATGCTGTGCTATCGGGAAATCGGGATTTGATTTTCTAATAACGATTCAAAATATTTATGTTTGAAAAATTCGTAAAATTTTTTGCTTGATTGATTGATAGAATCAAATACGGCCTGTGGCCGCCCCTTGTTTTGGCCGCCCGCGTGCGGTGCACGAGCTGCACACCTGCTAGGATCGGCCCTGGAGGGGGTGTTCCTGGGCGGAGATTTTTCTCCTGGTAGGGGCCACCCTTGGCGTGAAGGCCATTGCACTGTGCCCAGCTAAAAACTGCAGGTGAAGGATCTACCTCTTGGTGCTCCGATCACAGAAGCTGCCCTTTTTTTCTCCCTCTATGTTTTCACTGAATGGTTGCGTTGAGAAACCAGGGAAACAGCAAGGTCCTCTGCTTTGCTTCCCCACTCACATTGTTTCTGTTATCTAACATCTTCGATTAGATGAGTTGCAGTGGCACTTCGCCGATCTCTTTTGGGTGGCCGCGGTAGCCAAGTGGTCTAGGCATCGGATCGTGGCTAGCGTGTCATGAGTTCGATCCCAGTATCACTGAAGACCCGCCGTGTAGGGGTGCTGTGCACGTTCAATCTGTCGAGAGCTCAAAAGTCCTCCCGTTGGTGTGGTAGTTAGGAGAGGGGGGTGCCAGCTCAGGTGTCGTCCGCGTCACTTGACCATGGTTCAAAATGACGCGGACCGTCCCCAAAAGCCCTCGTGTAGCTGAACAGTGGGGCGTTAACACTCACTCACTCACTTTGGGCGTCCAGATTCCAAAACTAATTTACCAAAGTAATAGGATTTCTGGTTTGAGGCATTATTTGTATATTAAAAACTAGCCGTTCTAGCCACCCGCTTTGCTGGGTATTTCATGATGTTTTATAAATATATACTGTTTATAATTATATATATAAAATTATTGATATCTAAATCCTAGCATTGAGAATTCGATTGTATTGAAAAATATAGTTATACCTGTATCTCTCGCCTCTTGATAAAAATAAAAAAAAGGAAAGAACTTCGAATTTGTAATTTCTAATAATTTATAAAATTTGAAGTATAGAATGATGTTTGCACTTTCGTTACCCTAAAACCAAGTGAATTTCCGCAAAACCAATTTTCGCGGTAGATCTCTACTCCGTAAAATAAACATGCAAGCCAAATTTCAAGTCTAAATGTAATAGAGCAAAAACGAAATTTTTATTATCAATACCCCCCCCCTCCCACCCCCCGTAATCTTGTTGAGAGTCGTTCTCCAAAACAACCGTTCTTGGCGTATTTCAATTCAACAAAAGAAAAATGCAAACCAAATTCCATTATTATAGTCCTTTTTGTTCGAAAAAAGGAATTTTTTTTGTCAATACGCCCCAGTAACCCCTTGCTACCCCAGGATTTGATTTCCCTGAAATACATTCTTAGTGGATCCCTATTTAACAACAACAACAAATGCTTAACCAATTTCATGTATGTGGGTCTAAAAATTCAAAAACAGGAAATTTTTTCTATAACTCCCCTTGACCCCTCGCAACCCTCCTTAGGGGCCGATTTTCGTTTTACTCTTTGTTAGAAAGGAACATGCCTACCAATTTTCAAGCAGGTAGATCTAATAGTTTAAAAACGGAAATATTTATTTATTACGCCCCTTAATCCCCCGAAATTAAACGTAAGGGTTGATTTTCCAGGAGCCCATTTTGTAGCGGTTGTCTATTCTACGAAAGGAATCTGCTTACCAAATTTTAAGACTGTACATCTAATAGTTTAAAAATGGGAATATTTATCTATAACGTCCCTTGAGCCCCCGCAACGCCACCTAGGGGCCGATTTTCACAAAACACATTGTTTTGGCCCATCGATAGCTCAGGGGTAAAATTAAAATACTCATACTCAAAATTAAAAACACAGTGGACTGCCTTGTATATATGTCTCTTTATTTGGAAAGCCCATGGCCAACTCCTGGTCATTGCACTCTCACTCCCCGCGTCTTCGCGGGGGCACCCAAATCGCTGATCATATTTCACCTCCCCACATTTGGGAAGTGATCACAGCTTCTTACAAGTGGTGAGGCACTCAACATACTGCCGGCCTTGACAAATTAAAAAAATTTTCAACATACAATCAAGCAATTACAAATACATTATACATTTTACAATGAACAAAAAAAAAAACACTGCACACTATGGAAATACAATACATTGCTACACACAGAGCACAATATCAAGTAATTCAATTACAATTAAAAGGTAATTTAACAATTTTAGTAACAGGTCGTTTATATATACACCTTTACCTGTTTTTAATGTTACTACTCTAGTTATGTCATCTGTACCTGGATGAACCTCTACTATTTTGGCAAGACTCCAATTCAGTAATTTTGAATTATCTTCACCTTTAACCAAAACTGCTTCAATACTTAAGTTACTTACAATTTCTAAATGAATGGCTCTAACAACAAAACATACAAAAATGCAAATATAACATTTATACACTTTTTTTGCACTACCTGGAATTAATTTTATAAGGAAAGGACCACGAAAATCCTGTCCTACCTAATTAAATACTCTCGCAATGCTTACTCTGGCACTAGTAAATCTGCCATCATTTGGTTTTTACCTTTTGCACTTACCTTAAGACATTTAATGCATTGCTTAATTACACGTTTGACTTTGGATCTGCCATTCACAATCCAAAATTTGGTTCTTATGTTTGCCAAAGCAGCCTCAGCACCTTTATGCAAATAAGAAAAATGATAATGTTTAACAATTAAGTCACAAATAAGGTGGTTGTTAGGGATTAGTATAGGATCTTTCTGTTCGGCAGGTAGATGGGAATGTCTCAATCTTCCACCCACACAGAGTATTTTCCTCTCGTCTAAAAATGGAGACGAAGTTAATAAGTTGATGGAATCTGGTAATTGTTGTCCTCTTTCAATACACCAAATTTCCGTTGTAAAATACACAGATTGTACCTTTCTTACTAAGCAAAGTAAAGCTGTAGACAATTCAGCTACAGTTAAATTGCCAGTGGTTATCTGTGATGGATTTTTCTCCTTGAAACGCACACACCATGCAAGGACTCCTTGCAGTTTCAGAAACGAAGAACACTTATCAATGATGGGAAGAATTTCGTTATTTGGCACTAGGAAACACATTGACTCCATTTGATTATCCTTCAGTTCTCGTTGGTAAGGTTCACAATTATGGATCTCATCGACGTATCTAGGAAAGTTCACTGCAGGCACAAATCACTTTGTTGAATTTTCTCTCGGTCAAGTCCTCTTGATATGATGTCAGCAGGATTTTGTTCCAAATGAACATGATGCCATTTATTCAACTCTTTTAACTCTTGGATAGTTACTACTCGATTTGCTACAAACGTTTTTAAGTTGCGGGGCTCGTTTTTCATCCACGATAGCACTATTGTGGAATCGGTCCAAAAGAAGACTGAGGTAATATCCATTTTTAATGCACATTGCACTTTAGGCATCAATTTGGCGAGTAGCACAGCACCACATAATTCTAAGCGAGGTATGGTTACCTGTTTAATTGGTGACATACGAGATTTACTCGCAACAAGCTTGACTTTTATCTTAGTTATGGGGCCTAATTCCTTCAAAAAATCACAATACATTTTTTTAAACTCCTGGTCTCTAGGAAAACGAGTCCATAGCGATTCGAGTATCTTTAGAGCAATGTCCCTCAAGTTCCCTACACACAACCAATACTCTTTAACGGGCACAGAAACAATATATCTCCCCGACTCATGCCTCTTATGCGTCCGGATATAATGCTCCTCACAAATAGAATTCTCTAAATTTTTAGGTAATTCATTATCTATCTCCTCAATTTCCCTGAATTTTCTCGAATTGAACTCTTCGGACCTACATATTAAGTTACAAGAATATGAATTTAACTCATCCTTTACATTACCTCCAACTATGTAACCAAAGACTGAATTCTGTAAAATCAGGTTCGAATTTTTTATTTATTTTACCTGGTTTTATTATATGATAAAAATACTCGGCACTTAACAAGATGTCTATTTTTCCTGGAATTTTAAAATTTGGATCCGCAAGTTTAACTGACTCTGGGATCTGCACACGCGAATACTTATCCTTTAATAAATATAGTACCATGGATAAGATAACGTTCTTTTTGTTTTCAACTATGTAAGTCGAAACGAAATTTTGGCACTCATCCTGAGGAGGAAATGACCAGCTGCTTCCCCGTCCCCCTTTGACAGCGACTTATTTACGACTTCGGGGGCGTCTGGCAAGCTTCTCTTCACCCCATTTGACGAAACACTCTTTAGTTCCCTCGGGAAATGTATTAGTTTGTTATGCGCTTTGCCGCAAAGACAATTTCGAAACGAACATTTTTTAACACTGCAGTTGAGGAATAAGCATTTAAAACAAGCGTTTTTATTTTTCACTACGTTAACGCGCTCTTGAACCGAAAGTCTCTTAAACTGAGGGCAAGCATGTAACGGGTTATGGTCATTTCTTAAACACAAATCACAATTTTTATTTTTTTCTTCATTAAAAAATACTTTGGGATCGGTTTTAAAGGTTTTAAGTTTGTTATATTTGAGATCTTTTCTCGTCTCATTTACGGATTTACCACTCAAAGTAAAATATAACTCACACTCCTTACCCAATTGTAGCGGTCTAAACCAATCTCCGGATGGTCTAATATTAATATGTGCTGCTGTTTCCCTATCTATGGTTTGAAACATTTTATCAGATACAATCTGTTCTTTAAGAGTGTCAAAATCAATAGACGCCTCAGTTTCACCTCCGTTGAGAGAGGTCTCGCTATTATTTGCACTAGATCTTAATTTTGCTAATTTTAATTCCGCTTTAACTCTCTCTAATTTAAGGCGTTCTAATTCTATTTCACCGTTCAGCTGGGATTTTTGGGTTTTAACTTCTTCTAACACTTGCTCTATCACGGATTTCACGAATTCGTAATCTTCTTTAAACACATCGCTCTCCTCAATTAACCGCTTTAAATCAATCATTTTTGCATCCCCTGGTACAGTCAAACCTATTTTTTCAGCAACAAGCTTTAGCTCATTTTTCTTTAATTTTGAAACGATTGACATTTTGAACTACAATTCTATTCACTTACTCAAGAAAATAATATTAAAACTCAAGCAACTTTAAACTCACCGATACGCAAATAACTACAACTTGAGGACTTAATTATTCTACACTCAAAATATTTACTCAATACTCATAGAAGTAAATATTCCCACAATTCTCAAAGAATTAACTATTCACACACAATATTCAAATAATTAACTGCTCACACAATACCCAAAAAAACTAAATATTCACACAATACTCAAAGAACTTAACAACTCTCACAATACACAAAAATTTAACAACTCACAATACTCATGAATTAAGTATTCACACTACTCAAAGAACTTCACTAATCGCATTTTTCAAAGAACTTAACTAATCACAATCCTCAAAGAACTTAACTAATCACAATCCTCAAAGAACTTAACTAATCACAATACTCAAAGAACTTAACTAATCACAATACTCAAAGAACTTAACTAATCACAATACTCAATTCACAATACTCAAAGAACTTAACTTTTCACACAATATTCAAATAACTATGGTCACACAATACTCAAAGAATTTAACTACTCACACAATACTCATAGAACAACTTTTTACACAATATTCAAATAACTATGGTCACACAATACTCAAAGAATTTAACTACTCACACAATATACTCATAGAACACCTAATCACAATACTCAAAGAACTTAACTGCTCAAAACGAATTAATTACTCACATCACAAAATGAATTAATTACTCAAAACTAATTAATTAATCACAACTCAAACGAATTAATTACTCACAACGAATTAATTACACACAACTCAAAATGAATTAATTACTCAAAACGAATTAATCACACAAAACTCAAAATGAATTAATTACTCAAAACTAATTAATTATTCACAATTCAAACGAATTAATTACTTACAACGAATTAATTATACACAACTCAAAATGAATTAATTACTCAAAACGAATTAATTACTCAAAACTCAAAATTAATTAATTCCACAACTCAAAACGAATAATTACTCAAAACTCATTAATTACACAAAACTTAAGCTGAAATAATTACTCAAAACGAAGTAATTACTCACAACTCAAAATGAATTAATTACACAAAACGAATTAATCACACAAAACTCAAAATGAAATAATTACTCAAAATTTAATAATTACTCAAAACGAATAATTACTCAAAACTCATTAATTACACAACTCATAACGAATTAATTACTCACAACTCAAATGAATTAATTACTCACAACACAAAATGAATTAATTACTCAAAACGAATTAATCACACAAAACACAAAATGAAATAATTACTCAAAACTAATTAATCCACAAAACTCAAAAGGAATTAATTACACAAAACTAATTAATCACACAAAACTCAAAATGAATTAATTACTCAAAACTAATTAATTACACAAAACTCAAAACGAAGTATTTTCTCAAAATGAAATAATTACTCCAAAACTCAAAATGAAATAATTACTAAAAACTCAAAATTAAATAATTACTCAAAACTCAAAATTAAATAATTACTCATAACTCAAAATGAAATAATTACTCCAAAACTCAAAATGAAATAATTACTCAAAACTCAAAACGAATAATTACTCAAAACTCAAAATGAATAACTACTCAAAACTCAAAATGAATAATTACTCAAAACTCATTATGAAATAAAGAACACAAATCTCAAAGGGACAATTTTATGCTCACCTCATTGCCAGGACTGCTTTCACAAGAGACCACCATTACTCAAATTCTCATCACTCTAAAGACTATTATTGATAATAGTAATGACGAACACAAATGTTGCCGATGTCTCCGGCGCAGCTAGGACCATGTTTTGGCCCATCGATAGCTCAGGGGTAAAATTAAAATACTCATACTCAAAATTAAAAACACAGTGGACTGCCTTGTATATATGTCTCTTTATTTGGAAAGCCCATGGCCAACTCCTGGTCATTGCACTCTCACTCCCCGCGTCTTCGCGGGGGCACCCAAATCGCTGATCATATTTCACCTCCCCACATTTGGGAAGTGATCACAGCTTCTTACAAGTGGTGAGGCACTCAACACACATGTTGTAGCGTATGTTTACCCTATGAGAGGAATCTACTTACCAAATTTCAAGACTGTGTGTCTAGTAGTTTAAAAATCGGAAAAATTATTTATATCTCCTCTTAACCCCCTGCAATACCCCTTGATTTATGAAATCTAAAGACTGTGCGACTAATAGTTTCAAAATGAAAATAATTATCTATAACGCTCCCTAAGCCCCCGCAACGCCACTTGGGGGGGGGGGATTTTCACCAAACTCATTTTGTAGCAGATCTGTACTCAATGAAAGGAATCTGCTTACACATTTTCAAGATTGTACGTCGAGTAGTTTAAAAATGGAAACATTTCTTTATAACACCCCTTGCGGTTCGGATTTCGCAAAATCCGTTCTTAGCGGATCTCTACTCCATGTTTCAAGTCTGTAGGTTAAATAGTTCCGGAGATTTCATGATTAGTCAGCCAGTGAGTGCTTGTAAGTATACAATTAAATGTTATTTTGATAATTTTGGGATATTTGTTCGGGAGCACCTAGAACCCCAATTCTGATTTTTAAAAAAAATTCAAAAACCTTCCCGGGTATATACCTAATATTTTCCCAAATTTTCACGGCGATTGAATGTATGGTTTTTGAATCTATCGAGTACAGACAGACAGACACACATTCATTTATATATATATATAGATTTGGTTATAAACTTCAATAAAAAAGTTCATGTACGGTACAAAACTAACGGTTATTCAGAAGCTGTTATGTGTATGCATGAACACACATTTCCATAAAACAAATATTTCCTTTTGTATAGCAAACGGTACAAACTGAAACATAGATCGGTGTTTGAGGATTTAATGCTATCAGTCTCAAAAAGCAAAGGAGTTCTTCAGGAGCGATGAGAATTTATTGTCGAAAAACAGTCCTTAGGAATGCAGATTACAGCAGTAAAATTCGCAGAATAAATCCCAGAGGGTCTCCACACCTTCTACCGCACTTAAACACAGCTATCAGTGTCTAAAATACTAGTATGTTAAAGATAATTCGCAAGTACTCGCTCGTCCTATTCAACAGCCCAAGTTGTAACTAATCGCTATTCAACGGTTAAAACAATACTTCTCTTCAGCTTCGACAAGCGATACCTTATTTATAGTTTGCACAGATTTTTCTCGAAAATTCCGCTTTTGTCATAGATCGGGATATTAGTAGATTTCTTCAGTAATTTCCAGAGGTATCCATAGGGTCACCAAAAATGCTGCCAACTTTGCTCAATCGCCAACATTTCGCCAAGTTTCCATTGAATCGCCATTATAATATAAGGAAAGGCGTTGTTTACGAATATTATAATTTTAACATAAAATAAATACAACATAAAGTAATATGAACCTATTACACATCCAGATATAAATTATTTACACTATTTTAAACATTCATTATACAAAATTCGTAACAATAGTATTTCCTTACAATTTATAAAACCATATTAATTTTGATAATTTTTCACTGAATGTTTATTTAATATTCATTGTGTGCACTGTTTTTTAATGAACATAGCTAAAAAAAATACTTTTCTAAAGAATAACAATACCCTGTGAGGAGATCTTTATTTCCTTAGAAGAAGTAAATTCTTTTTCCTTTTTTTGGGTATCACAACAATCGCTGAATAAAGGAGATAGACTGAGAGGATCAATCACGATATTTGAAGAAAGCATTCCGGGTATCCCGAGACTCTTTTGAATCCACGCTTCATTTTGCAGCAGAATCTGATGCAGGTACAAAATGATGTCATTTCCTGTTGGAATTAAGAAAAATAAATTATTTAATAAGAGAGAAAATCTAAATAAAAAAATAGACAAAAACAGTTTAGTTTTGATAAATATCTTCTTTAAAATTAACATTGTTACGATTTTTGTATATTGAATGCTTAAAATAGTATAATATATATCTGGATGTGTAATACGTTTATATTATTGTCTGTTGAGTTTAATTTATGCTAAAATTGTAATATTCGCAAGCAACGCCATTCCTTACATTATAATGGTGATTCAATGGAAACTTGGATCTATCGCCAAGTTGGTATCATTTTTGGTGACCATGTTCACGACTTTGCGACTCTATGAATTCTTCTGGAAATTAGTAGAGAAATCTACTAATATCACGATCTTTGAAACAAGCGGATTTTTCGAGAAAAAAACGGGAGGTCTATAAATAGGGAGTCGATCGCCGCAACTTAGTTAGTCTTGTTTTGATCGTGAAGAGTCGACCAGCGATTAGTTATTACTTTGGCTTTTGTGTAGGACGAGCGAGTGCTTGCGAATAATCTTTAAACATACTAGTATTTTAGACACTGATAGTTGTGTCTGAACACCATAGAAAGGTGTGAAGGCCTTCTGAGATTTATTGTGTGAATATAGCTGCTGTATTTCAAGGATTGTTTTTCGACAACAAATTTCCATCTCTCCTGAAATATTGCCTTGCTCTTTGAGACTGATGGCGTAAAATCTTCGAACCTCGATCTTCGTAACAATATAGAAGATTATAAATATATATATATATATATATATATATATATATATATATATATATATATATATATGTACATAAAAATCCAACAGTCTTAAATAATGAATGTCAGCATTTCTGGCATTTTACTGGTGAGTGAAGTAATATGATGCACTTGTATTGGATATATTTTGTATAAATTCTGCTGACATAGTTTGGAAATTAATAAATATCTAAATTAAGTTCACTCTCACAGAAAATGTTAATACAGCATTTCAAAAACCTGCTACAATAATGAGTGAGTTAAGAATAAAAGTGTATTAAATATTTGATAAAAAAAAATTATCAGAATACATTATTTTTCTCAAAGTTGTCAATGTAATTGCTTAAAATAACATAAGAAAGAATTAAAACATATTTTCATTGTGATAAAATTTTTCGCTAAAATTTAACATTTTGTAAAAGAAATTAGAAAATCTATTTGTACCTTCAGGCTGTTGCAAAAGTTTATGAACAGTTATTTCTAAAATTTCGTCCTTGATTTCTTTGACATGCATAGCTTCTGATACCTTCTCTTTCCTACAAAATAAAGTAAACTTTTTCTTCCAAATAAAAAAAAGGAACAATGAAAACTTTAAACAATAATATTACATGCATACCTTAAATCTTTAAAATTTGCATGAATTGATGACAGTAACACTGTTACAATTTTTGTATAATTTTCGTTTATGAAGAAAAACTCCTCTTTGTGTAGTATTGATTCTAGAGCATTTGTAGTTATTACAGACATTGCTTTAGTCTTGTCTGACATATTTGCAACAAACTGATCATTTCTGAGGAAATCAATAGCACCTGATAGTAAAATCTGTTTTAAAAAGGACATAAATTAGATGATGAAACAAACATAACAATTGCATTTTTCTAGCTATTTCAACTATAATGCTATCATGTCATAATTCCCGAATCTTTGTATGTTCATTGTACTATTTTAGTGTACAATGCACCAAATAATTGCAATTGTTTGCTTCAAATCAACATACTAGAAAGAAAATTTAAAGCAAATTATACAAACATACCCCCATATATATATAAGGAAAGTTGTTAAACTTGAAAAGGTTTTTTAAAGACAATTTCTCACTCTGAACAGAAATTCAAATAGAATATTTCGATTAAATAGCAGCATGCTACATTTAAATTTTATATAATAAGCGGTTGCATTTTTTTAAAAAAAAATATTTATAAAGGTACATACATAAAAGGTGAAATAAGTGTTTTGATGGCATATGCAATAATTTACATTTACTGCATATTGAAGATTTTATTATTAATCAGGTATTTTAATGATCCTTTTACTTTTAATATACATTCTATCGATTAAAACATCTCATTTAAAGTTATTTCTTATTTTTCCATATAAACTAATCTCTTTACTAAAATAGGCATGCCATCTTAATATATATATATATTGCTACGAACTTTGTATAAAATAGTGTAAATAATTTGTATTTGGATGTGTAATGCATTTATGTTACTCTATACTATATTTATTTAATGATAAAATTGTAATATTCACAAGGAACGCCGTCCCTTACGTTATAATGGCGATTCAATGGGAACATCGCGAAATATTGGCGATAGAGCCAAGCTGGCATCATTTTTGGCGATCAAATTGGCGATGATGTTGGCGGCCATTCTTGGGGAGTTCGGGACTCTCTAGATTCTTCTAGAAATTATATTCTTGGAGAAATCCACTGATTTCACGATCTATGACGCAAGCGCATTTTTCTAGAAGTTTCGGCTACGGCTATAAATAGAGCCATACTTGCCGTAACAGTCAATCTGGTTTTGACTACCGATTAGTTAACTTGCCTTGATCGTGATTAGCTTGGCTGTGCTTGTGAATAAGATTATATATACGTGTATTTTAGATACTGATAATTGTGTCTAAGTGCTGTTGAAGGTGTGAAATCCTTCTGATATTTATTCTGCGAATTTTTGCTGTTGAATCCTGTGTTTTGAAGGATGGATTTTCGACAATAAATACTCATCGCTCTTAAAGAATTGCCTTGTTGCTTACGACTGATTTTGCATAAAATCCTTGAACGCCGATCTACGTAACAATATATATATATATTGTTACGTAGATCGGGTAATACCAGTTCAACGGCGGCTTAACGTCATTCCACGGCGCACGCATGCCTGACGCGAGATGCGCGACAAACGTTTTAAACATTATCGTCTGGAAAGATATGCAAATACTGTTGTCGATATGTCCAATAAAGTGTTTTTTTCTTGCACCGGAAGTGACGTCCTACTTTGTTTTTCGTATTTTTCTCGAAAACTATGCATCGTACAGGAATGCTTCTTCGGGCAGATTTTATGTACTCCCAACGAGGAATCTAGCTGTGCAGAGTTTATGCGATCGTTTTGGGACACCCTGTATATATGAAGGTTATTTTCTTTATCTATCACTACCCAAGTTTGCTATAATTCATTTTATAATGCATATTCATTGCACATCAAAAATATTGCTCATCTTGTATCAAAAACTTACAAAAAAGTTTAATGTTAAATGATCTTATATACATAAATGTTTCTAACATAAAAAATTGTGCTGTGTGAAATGTTCAATATAATAAGTTTTACCTGTAAGGGTAGTGACTGATGTACTGACTGTATTTCTGGTATGTAGTTAGAAATATGCAAATCAAGGGTCAAGAGAAACAATTTCAGAGCTTGTGGTAATGAAATGATATTTCTGTGCATACTTTCTAAAACTTTTCTTAAGCATACGAAGGATATTATATCTTCCGAAGGTTCAAATTCATCTAAATTAAGCAACAGAAAATTAGAATAAAATTTGGGAATAAATAAAAAAAATTTCATTAATAAATTGAAAGTTTTTAATTAGATTCAAGAATGGGGTAATAATTTTTTTAATTTTATGTTTCTTTTTTACTACAGAATGCTCCATTTATGTTTAAAGTAAGATATGATACAGCTTTTCTAAATAAAAATTAATATGCAAGAAACATAGTTTGGGAAAATAATGATTAAAAATAAATTTACCTTGCATTGAGTTAAGGGGATCTTTTTCACAAACACAGACAATTTGATTCCTTAAGCTGTCCTTCAAAGTATTAAAAGATTTTAACCCTTCAGGATTACTACATTTCTTAGAAACATCTAACCAAACTGGAATCACTTCTTCAAAGACTCTAGAACAGATACCACATTAGTTGTTTATTCTTAAAATCATTTCATAAAACACATTTAGCTTCAAATTTAATTTTTAAAAATATGAAAATAATTCAAATTTATATTAAATAATTTAGTTTTAAATATTACCCCACAAAAAAAGATTGCAAGGTTTTAGCAAGTCCTCGATACCACCATGATCTCTGAAACGAATTTTAATTTTTAGTAAAATTATTCAAATTTAGAATCTTAAAAATAAGTGTGTATGAAATAATGATTTTTACTTTACTTCAGATATTGATTTGTTTGTCGTTGACGAATCAAATTCTTGCCAACCATTTGTCCTGAAAGAAAACAATTTATTAATATATGCACCATTTCTTTCAATATATACGTACATATGATAAATAATTAAAAATTAAAGTTCTTTAAATTTCCTTTTCTTAAATTTAATAGTAACAACTACAACTCTTAAAAATGTTTTACATTTTAGAATTAAAGACAATCTTTTAATTGAGAATTTTTTACTACATTTTTTATTTTTAAATGGAACTATCCTATTATATATGATGCCACCCATCCGATATTGTAGTTAGTGACGCTGATTGCTATGCCGTTGGACCTGGGTTCGAATCCCGGAGATGGCATGGATGTCTGTAAATGTATAATGCCTTCGCGGCATGGGGGTACACTAAAATAACCGTCGAGCCGCAAGTTCTCTCGTAAGGTTGGTGGAAGAGAAGGGAAGAGAGAGGCCCCTGACCACCTCCAGAGTGTTCTCCATCAAGATTGAGGTGGAATCTAGCCAAAAAGTACTGTCACCTGCATGGTACTCAAAGCTACGGCTAATGACACGCATACATTCAGCCCTTTGCCACGATGAATTTTGTTGGCCTCGTCAGACAGGTGGCATTTGCAACAACAACAGAAATTTTTTTCAAGAAAAATATGAATTTCTACCCTTTAATAAGTGCACTTAATAATACAATGAAACCAAATAACTTTTAAAAATGTAAATCAAAAAATAGTAGTATATAATTAACTTTCTAAAATATTTTTTATATATTATCTGAGAATTTTTGAAATTATATAATTCACAACATTTATCCAAGAACTTGGAAATATTTCATATAGAAAATGTACGATGTATATTTTCTGATAAATCCTTGATATGTTTGCTCTATTAGAAGAATTGATTGTTATTGTCTAATAGAAACCTAATGTATAATAAGAACCATGAGTCAATCTATCACTTGTAATTTTATTAATATGTGTTTTCCTTAAAGCAAAGCGACCTAGAAATTACTATACAAAGATAAGGATTTGAAACCAGTCTCTCTAACATCATTCAATATTTTGAAAAAAATACATTACAATGTAGACGTTTGAAAAGAGAGAATTATGCAATAAATAATATGTAAATGACTTGTTTTTATTAATATTAAAATGAATTATTCTTTGTTGTTGTTACTTATGCCACCTGATCGACAGTAACTTCAGATCAAGGCCCACGAAATTCATCATGGCAAGGGGCTAGTTGTACGCCTGTCGGTAGCTGTAGCTTTGAGCATCATACAGGTCACAGTTAGGTTTAGCTCAGTTCCACCCCAATTTTGAGGGAGAACACCTGAGGGGTGGTCAGAGGTCCCCTGCCTCTCTTCCTCTTCCACCAATCTTACGAGAGGACTTGTTGCTCGACGGATATTAAGAGTACCCCCCATTGCCGCGAAGGCAACTATGCATTTACAAATATTCATACCTTCTCCGGGATTCAAACCCAGGTCCTACGGTACCACAGTGAGCGTCACTAACCACTATACTAAATGGGTGGAGCGTTATTCTATACAATGAAGAAAGAGAACATAAATTTTTAATGTAACGTTTATTTTGAATATAAAAATGAGAAAAATAAACAAGATATAATATTGAATTAAACTCATATGTGTGTGTGTGTGTGAGATACTTTTTTTTAAATATTGTATCTAATTAAAGGACTTCTTTTTAATTAAAAAAATTTAAGTAGTTATCTATTTTTGAATGATACATTTATTTATATGATGTAATAGTAATGTAGCTGTCCCATATATGTATTTGTATATATATATTGAAAATTGTACAATGATAATTTATAACAATTTTAGATGTTTTTTCTAAATTTTTCACATTCTTTTATAAAAATGTCTAATATTTAAGAGAACGGATTTCCTTACTTTTCAATCACCGGTAGAAGAATGTCTTGCAAATGAGAGTGATTGTCGTAACAAATAAGCAGCATTAATAAAGAGTAGGCTAACTTGATTTTTGCTGAATCTGGTACACAGAGAGAAATCGAATCTTCTTCGGATGAAGAATTTTCTGCTTGCATTATCAATAAAATGGATAGTGTGCAATTATGCTCAGTGTATGCCTATAAAAATAGGAATTGGAATCCTTTTATAGTTAATTTAATGTATTCATTTCCTAATATCGAAATTGAACTGAAAACTTTTTAAAAAATTTATTGTGGTAAAGAGTGATTAAGATATACAGGAATACATAAATAAATAAAAATACAAGCATTGAGTAACAGAAAAAATAAAAAAAGATGCATGCATACATTACTCTAATTTGAAAATACAGATATATTATGCCAGAAAATTATATATACAGTGGTAGCCAAAATTGTGGACACTTGGAAATTGTTATGTTTTTTAAGTTTGCATGCCTATAGAAAATGTTATGTTGCACAAAATGCAAAGTCTTTTTATATCCTTTAAAAAATAATTTAATACTGAATTCAATACAAAAAATAGAATTCAAATATTTGCAAATCAAAACAGTTATACTGTTAGTGGATTATCAATATTTAGTGGGGTAGACTTTATTTTTTTATTGCAGCTTCACATCGATGTTATATTGAGGTTAAAATAGTTTGAAGCTCTTTCTCCGTTATTACATGATGCCAGGATTTTTTTTTTATAGTTTCAATTAGTTCCCTTTTTTTTCATGGGTACATCATTCAGAAAAGAGATTTAAGACGGTGAAACAAGTTTTCAATACGATTGAGGTCAGGACTATTTCCTCACCAGGACAACAGTTCAATGATCTTAGAACGATACCAGTCTTGATTACTTTACTGTGTGGCAAGGAGCAAAATCTTGCTGAAAAATAAATGAAGCATTTGTTGGTAAATAGATCCTTGATGGAAGGTTCGGGTTCTAGAATGGTCAGTTCTAGGCATTCAGTGTCCTGTCGATGGAATGAAGACGACCGATACCATATGTTCATATGCATGACCAAATCATAAAACCATGTGGGTATTTCACAGCTGTCTGGATGTTTAAAATTACTCCTATTCTACGTCTTACAAATTTTTGACTATCACTACAGAATAAGGATATATCTTAGCTTCATCGCTCCATATAACTAGCGATCACAAATCAATTGTCCAATTAATGTGTTCCTTTGCCCACTGTAGTCTTTTTTCAGAGCTGCTGTAAATTGTGATAAGGCTTTTTTCGTGGAATTCTATCTCTTATTCTGACATCTGCTAATAATCTCCTGATTTTTTTTTAACTGACAGGAATACCAGCATCATTCAAATAACTTCTGATGACCGTTTACGACATTCCTTAATCTTGAAGATATAGTATTTTTGTTCTTTTGTCAGAAACAAACGTGGTGCACCTCTTTCAGCCTTTTTCTTTTTTTTACATAAAATTCTCCTGACATCTCAAACAAAACTTTCAGTCTTCAGATGTAGTCACTGAACCACTTAACTTGTCATGCAATTTTAAGATAGGAAAGACCATTTTCTCTTGACACATCTCTTTCTAGGTGTCCCATACCACGTCTCTTTCTAGATATACTCTTTTATTTGATGCCACTGCTTCTTGACTAAATATCACTGCTGTCCTAGCCAGAAAACATTACTGACCTTAATCCAGTCAAAAACTTGTGGCGCCATTGGTAAACTCTTGTCCGAATGAAGTGCCCATGGAATAAAAGTGAATTAATAGAGGCTCTAATTGTTTCCTGACATCATGTACTAACAAAGGATGATGGTATCAACTATTTTCAGCTCAAGGAAACATCATTATGTAGCTGTAGTATAAAAAAATAAAGGCTACCCCCCACTAAGTACTGATAACTCACTGCTATCATCAGTATCTAATGTATATTGACAGCTTTAGCAGCATAACTTTTTTTGAGTTACAAATATTTGAGTTTTGTTTTTTGTATCAAATTTAGTACAAAATTTTCTTTAAAATAATTTACACAACTTTGCATTGTGAGCAACATCACATTTTATATAAGCATATAAATTATAAAAACGTAATAATTTTCAAAAGCGCCTACAATTTTGGCCACCACTGTATATATATATATATATATATATATATATATATATATATATATATATATATATATATTCATTAATAGTCATACTCATGATGTTAAACAAAAAAATTTAGATTCTAGCAATTATAATAAACAAGTTTGTAATAAGAGCTTCATACTTTACATGTAAATATGGACAAACTATTTTCAAACAATTATGAAAACATTAAATCTAATATTAGTCTTAAGTTGAGATTCAATAAATGTAAAGATAGTAGATGTAGATGTAAAACTTGCACTATGTTAAACCATGATCAATATGATTGTGAATCTAAATTTAATCTATGTAATACTTTTAATTTTATTTATCTTTTTAATAGTAAAGTTTGTCAGTATAAATATATAGGACAGACCTTGAATACTATTAACATTAGGATTAATCAACATAGACATGATATTAAAAACTTCAGTAATTCCAATAATTCTAATAAAATTGAACTCAGACACTTTCACATGCATGAATTTTAAAAAAAATACTGACTTGTCAATTATTAAAATAGTACCAAATACTAAGCACAGATTATGGCGAGAAAATCACTTTATTAGGAGTTTTAATACAATATATCCACATATGATCTTAATGCTATGTACTTTGATAAAAACACAGTGCAAATTATGTTACAAAATAAAAATAAATAATTTTTTTATAATGTGCCTAACTTAGATAATAATTCTAAAAGAAATTCTTGAAGCAAAAGAACTTAATGGAAAAGTAGAGATAAAAAATCTTTAATTGATAATATTAAAGTTATTATTGACGATTTTGAAATAAACTTTATATCAAGAAGATCAAATATTTCCTGTTTGGTCTTAATAAAAAGGAAATTGTATTGTTAAAGGAAATATTAAATAATGATTACTTAAAGGTGTGTCATGCAATATACATCATTAAAGATATTAATAATTTTTTACTTAATAAATTCAATATAAATATTGATAAAATTAATGAATCTACTATAGATTATTGCACTTTATTATTCCTGAATAAAACATTTGATAAAGTTAAATTTCCAAGTGTAATTAATAGACATTTGTCACTTTTTGATGTTAGGAATGTAATTGTTAAACAAGTAATATAAAAAAAATGTATGTCAATTCCTACTTAGATCAACAAAAAAAATTTATTTTAGGTACTTTTTGTTAAATAGTTACAATTAATATAAATATGTTTATACATATGACAGAATCACAAGATTAGGTGGCAATTAATTTTTATTAATTATTATTTAAGTATTGTATTGTCACCCAAAACAATTCTGTATATAAAATTTCAGTTCAACTGAATGCTTTAATAAGGTGAGGGGGAAAAAAATCTTTTAAAGTTTTGACCCAAATCACTAAAAATGAAGCCAACGTGGCTGTATGTGTAATTCTTTAAATAAATAATTTCAGTCAATTAATTTTAATTAATTATAATTAAATTACAGTATTGCCATCCAAAATAATAAGCTCAATTGAGTGCTTTAAAATGCATTTCATTAACGATGGAAAATTTGAACAAGATAAATATATAAAACTATATAGAGAGTTTAAACTAACAGTAGGAATTGAAAAAGCATTTAAATATAATAAAACGAAGGGCAGATTTATCTTTAATTACAATAATAGTTCGCCTTCTCTTGACATAGGTGATTGCAAATGCAATAACTATCATGAATTTATTGATAGCTATCATAAACATGTAGTCCCTTACATCTGCAACAGTAAACATCTGCCCTTCGTTTTATTATATTTAAATGTTTTTTCAATTCCTACTATTAGTTTAAACTCTCTATATAGTTTTATATATTTATCTTGTTCAAATTTTCCATCGTTAATGAAATGCATTTTAAAGCACTCAATTGAGCTTATTATTTTGGATGGCAATACTGTAATTTAATTATAATTACAGGCAACTTGAATATAATCAAGGACAAAATTTTAAAAGGTATCATGAATAAAAAGGCACTAGTTGTACACTCATGTCCATAAATTAAGGATAATGAAGTTCAGGCAAAGAAAGAGACAGAAGCAAAACAAATTTGACTTATTTGTAAAGTCTATTTATTAAACAAAAGGTAAAGAGCAAAAAAGATGCTATATGTTTGACATAATTAATGAAAATTGCGATTTTTACTCCCTGGAGCAAATTTCAAAAAAGAACCTATTTACAAAAAACAGTATAACATGGTTAGTATGATGGTTAAAACGGAGTATGTCTCCCGGACGATGCAATACGACTACGCATGCTGAGTATCAAATTATCAATCTGATCTTGGGGAATATTACTCCACTCATCTAGCAATGCCCTCCGAAGTTCCGGTAGACAGGTGGGAGGGGGTTGACAGGCTGCAATTCGTCGGCCAAGCATATCCCACACATGCTCTATTGGATTCAAGTCCGGTGAGTATGCAGGCCAATCCATACGGGTGATATCCTCCGATCGAAGGCATTCGTCTACAATGTTTGCACGGTGAGGACGGGCGTTGTCATCCATAAACAGAAATTCAGCACCCATGGCGCCCCGAAACAAACGTACATGTTGTTCCAGAATGACATCACGGTAGATGTGGCCTGTCATCGTTACACTCTGAACATGCAGGTCAGTCCTGGAACCAAAAATAATTCCTCCCCAAACGAGCCATCCTGCACCACCGTAACGGTGTCGTTTAATTGTGTTCTCTTGGTGGTAACGGGTACCTGGCGCTCTCCATATGAAAGTCCGGCGAGAATCAGACTGCAAACTAAACCTGGACTCGTCGGAAAACATCACACAAGACTACTGTTGCGGTGTCCACAATGCATGCTCTCTACTCCTGGTTAATCGCAGGTGACAGTGAGTTGCGGTAAGGGGAACACATCTGACAGGCCTACGAGCATATAAACCAATGTGCAATAAGCGTCTGTACACGGTCTGCCTTGAAACTGTCGTACCGGTAGCTGAAGAGAGCTGACGAGATAGGTCTGATGCTGTGCTCCGTCTGTTTCTTTTGGAAGTAACTGCCAAATACCGGTCCTCATTCGGCGTTGTAACTCGGGGGCGACCTGTGCTGTAACATCTACTCACATTACCATCATCTTGGAATCGCTGCCAAAGCTTGGAGATGACACTCTGGGCGATTCCAAGTTCCTCGGATACTTCCAGCTGGGTACGTCCACATTCCAGTCGTCCGATAATTCTATCACGTAAAAAATCATCCAAATGCTTCCTTTGTGACATAACTATGTGGTTATTGCATTGCTATTGTGGTTAAAGCGTTTGTGAACAATTTTACTTCTTTGCCACCATTCCTTATATACCCCTCTCTTACACTCCCGTCATTGTGACGTACTATCTGCGCCATCTGGTGGTTTCCTGTAATTTGCATATTCTTCTTCAAGATGTGTGTGATAATTCTACAGGTGGAATTTTTATTTTAGAGTTCAATTTCTGTGTGATTCTGAATTATCCTTAATTTATGGAAATGAGTGTAGATTAAATATTTCTATACTCCGTTTCACCTCAAGTTGGCAGCGTTTGGAAGGGTACGATGACCGAATCACAGCCGCTGCCGGGTTACTCTAGGAGAAGAGTGTGACTAAACGAATAAATATCACCATATTTGGTGAGTGAAAAAAAATGCTCTTAAAATTTTTTTTCTTTAAAATTGTAGGAGCTTTTTTTTTTTTTTAATAGTATAAGCTATTTTTTTAATGGAGATATTTAAGATTAAGGAGAGATTTCAAAAAGTTTAGAAATATTGATAATAGACTAGCAAAACTTTTCTCGAACAAAATCTCAATAGTTCTCAACATATTGATAGCAACATTTTTTAAATGAAAAAATACCGTTAAATTGTAATTCATACTTTCATTAACTTGATTTTTTAAGTGATTTAGGCCACTTTCAAAATAAACGGCTCATTTTTCTTTAATTTTCATTTATTACATCCGCTTATAAAATATAAATTTCTATCTTGTTTTTTAAGAATTAATCGCCTTTTCTCGGTTATCACTATTTTAAACCCGTTTGTAATAATTATTCACATTACATGTATAAATGCCGTTTATGTATGTTAACTTAAGATATACAAAAGCATACATTAAAGTTTTGGGATTAATTTGAAAAAAAAACTATCAACATTAAAACTTATTATCTTTTATAAAATTTATAGTTTATCTGAAAAAAATATCTAGACACATACTTTAAAAATTATGTTACTGACATTATATGCAAAGTTTATGTATTCAGTTTAATATGCATAACTTTTAAGGAGAAAATAATTTAAAATAATTATTTATTTTGAAATTTAGACCTATATTTTATTGTAAAAAAGTTCCATTAAAAGTTTTTAAAGGGACAATGCTCTTTTATCAGGTATTCCTAAATCAAATATATATATATATATATATATATATATGTACATTTAACACTTTATGTAAGAAGCGCTTAGAATCAAAATGAAAGCATAACACAAGAAAAAATTTACATTAAGATACTTCGGGAAAAAAGATAAGGAGCTCTTTATATAGTGTATATTTTTAAAAACACTGTCAAAAAAAAAGTTAAATTTGATTTACTTAAATAAGGTGTGTGATTTAAAATGTTAAATCAAAAATTAAAATTGTGGAACCATTTGCCTGTGTATTAAATATTATACACACACATGTTTAAAATGTCGAAAAAACAACAAGAACAAAGATAGTAGCATGAGATATCAAAATAGTACGTATAAACGATAGCAAAGCGAATGGCGTTGATTTGGCAGGAATGCTTAGGTAACTCTGCTAAGGATGTAATCTTAAAAACCGGTTTTTAGCCAAGTGAAGTTTCATCAAATTGTTGTTTTTCAACTGTATTCGTTCACAGGTATTAAGGAATAAATGCTTTTAAGATGTGATTAACTTAAAATATATCCTTAAAATCACAATTTCGATAATACACGATACTTTTTAACAATTTTCTATGCATTTGCTTTCATTTAAATTCCAAAACAATTTGGAACTATTTTTCAAGCGGATTGTTACATTTTCTATCCTTCCTAATGCTGCCAACTTAAGGTGAAACGGAGTATAATAATATTAATACTGTTAAAAAAACAAATTAATAAAGATATAAATAATTTTGTTACAGAATCTGCAGTTAAATACGGATTGCCTTTAGAGACATTTGATGAATTTAAGTACAATATATTAAAAGATTTGATGAAACTTAATTACCATTCTAACTCCGAACTTACTTATAAAGATGTAAAAAAAGAAGATTTATGAATTACAAAAGAACTTTGTTATTGTTTACATAGACAAAGTGCATGGAAATTACGCTATGATTTGTAAATATTTTTATACTAATATGCTTAATGAACACTTTTTAAACAATGAATCTTTTAAAAGATTGGACTTGTCACATAAAGAAATTAGTAATCGAATTTCTGCTATATATAGAAAATTGGGTTTTCGCATTCCTAAGATTAAGTTTCCATATTTATTTTTAACACCTAAATTCCATAAAAATCCTGTTAAATTTAGAACTGTAACAAATGGTTTTAAAACATATGTCTCACTACTGCAGGTAAAATGCTGCATAATATTATGGAAAACTTCATCAATAAGCAATATAATAAAGCTATAATTAAAAATAATAAAGATATTAATTTTTAAAAAAATAAAAATATTTATTGAGTTTATAGTTATGATTTTGAAGATTTTTTCAATTCCATTGATATCAATAATATTATTAAAGTAATTTTACAAAATCACAATAATTATAATCTTAAAATTAATTTCCACAAATTTAAAACTCTCATAGATTTATTCTAAAAAGAAAATTATATTAATTTGTATGGCTCATTGTATAAACAAACTAAAGGATTGCTTCAAGGCTAGCAATAAAAATTTATACTTTTATGAATATAAATATTTTATTAATAATGAGTATTACATTTTTAGATATATAGATGATCTAATAGTTTTTGGTAAAAATAATAATTTTAACCCCAATATTACTTTTTATCCTGATTACTTAAAGCTAGTTAAAATTAATAATGATCCAGTTAAAACTAATTAGTTGGATGTATCATTGATTATTACGGATTATAAATTACATAGTAATATTTATGATAAAAGAGATGATTTTTTAATTTTAACATTTTTAAAGTAAATTACTGGAATTCCAATTTATCCATTTCTATAGATATAGAAATATTATTTTAACTATATTTATCGCAATAATGTATTATAGTTAGCGATAAATCTAATGTATATTTAAATTTTGTGGATATCCTGCTAATTTTCTTTACAATTATATTTCTAATAGTTTTCAGTGAAATACCAATATGCAATAATAATAATAGCTTTTTTTTAAAATTAGTTTTACAGTTAATCGAAAGATGGCGCTACATGTTTCACAAATTATTGATACTATATTTTAATTAAAAATCATAGTGTAGGTTTGAGCTGTCGTTTTATTTTCTATAATTTTTTTACAAACTTTATATCAATATTTAGGGTTTTTAAACGTATATATATAGAGAGAGACTTAATGTTATTTTATCATAATTTACTAATTTTATGCGGTACTGCAATACTTCTTTCTATCGCGCAGGAAACATGGTTTTGTTGCTGTATTCCCGTAGTAAGTTTATCATCCAGTTTTTTTTTTTTTTTTTTGCATCGATTTTAATTTATGCTAGTAATTAATAGTAGGCTATATGTTTATCAGTTTATATCAATAGATTGTGTTTTTATTTGTAATAGTTAAATTTTTCTTGATATTCCTTTCTTTCTCTATGACCCAGAGTATTGGCAAATACAGGTGAATGGTGGCTGGCCGCAAGACTTTGTTTAAACTTGCAATCTTGGTTCCTAAGGCCAGGAGTTTGCTATAGTACTACTGAGGCCAATATACTTCTTACTATCTTGACTAGTTACCTTAGGTTTTATAACTATTTTGTATATATATATATATATATATATATATATATATATGCGTGTGTGTGTGCGTTTGTAGTCAAAATTCTCAACTACAGAGAGATCAATCATCAATAATCATCAAAACTAAATAAAACTTAAACTGTAAGATAAACCAGACATAAGATTTTAGAAAGGGGAAATTATAAAATAATAGAATTTAAAAATATATGGATGCTACAGTATTATAAACATTGCTGACTCTCTTAGGACAGCTGTTATACATAAAAAAAATTTATATAAAAGTGGGACTGAACATGTTTCTTGACCAACCAACCTTCCCTCGTTCTGTTAATAATACTGAGCAAAAACCTATTGAAAATAATGGATAGAATATCTAAATCCATTACAAGAAAAAGGTAACTTACCTAAAAAATTACCTTCAAAAATGCATAGCCTGCGCTAAATCTGAGTACAATAAGCAAGTTATTGCCAGTATATTTTTTAACAATAACAATTTGTGAAACATGTATCATGAAAAATTTTAGGTTCTAAAATTTTTAAGCTATTATTATGTAATTCTAAAAGAAAGAAAATGGAATCTATCTATTTACATAACAAAGTCAAATTACATTTTTTTGAATTATTCAAAAACAAAACTTAGCTGTCACAGATAAAATAAACTTTTTTAAGTGTTAAAAAATGCTGTTATTTTCCATATAAAATTACAGATGTTCTCATTACATTTTATGCATCAAAATAAAATAAGATTCTTTCATCTCGAGGAATTATAAATCATTTTAAATAAACTAAGAGTACTAAAAATTGAGATCTTACTTGAATTACAGCAGCTGGATTCGGCAAACCCCAAGAAATGCAAGTTTTTACAGCCAACCAAACAGATACATTGGATATTATCTGTCTTTGACAAAATTCAGAAAACAATTCTCGCCGTATCCATGGCAACCACGGAGATACCGACTCATACTTTGTGCGAACGGATAATCTGGCTTGAGGAAATCCATTTTTAAATACTTTGAAAAGTTCGCAAATAGGTGCAGTCAACACAACTAAATCAGCAAGTAAAAAGCAACAGGAACTATGTATTTTACTGATGCAAGACGTCTAAAAATAAAATGGTACCAAATTTAAATATTTTAAGTTAATGAAACATTTTTCTTTCTCTCATTATATATAAGCATAATACAAAATATAATGTTTGATCAATATATATATTAAAACAAATTGAAAATTATGATATGAAATTACTTAAATTACATTTCAATAAAAACAGAAACCTTACAGAATTATTTTAAATGATTAATATTTTCTACTTAGTGCATATATATAATTTTTACAGCTCTTACAATGATACAACGTTAATATACACTGCTGGCCACCGTAAATGCAACACCCTGAAGGAAGCACGCAAATAACATGAAATTTACTACATACATTAGCGGAGGTGAGATATGCAAATGACTAGAATTTCAGCGCAGACACACATCACGCACGCCTGTGGCGCCACCTCAAAGCGCTATTTGAGGCTTGGAGATTTCGACGGTTTCAAGTTCGGCAATTGTGTTTTTCTTATGGTTTTTTCAAAAAAACGATCAATTATGTCTCGTCGAAAACAGCGATCAGTTTTTGATAAAGTATCCGAGTTATATTGAAATTTGTTTAAAAATCAAATAACATCTTTCTTTCTCAAATACCATAACATTCAGGTAAAAAAAAAGTTACTTTAATTATAGTCTAAGTTTAAAATTAAAATATATTATGTAGCATATTATATTTTTTATTATCAAAGTTTAAACATGAATCGAATTATCACAATGCCAAAATGAAAAGTGAACAAGTTCAATAAAAAGAATGATTTTATTGGAAATCAAAATAAATCGCTCTGGGAGTTGTAGTTTAAGTCCCATCGTTTTGGTAGCAGGTCTATGTCTTCACTCTAAAAAGAACGAGGTTGAATCTTGAGGAAGTCCTTTCCAGCTTCCTTTACTTCATCGTCCAAACGTAATAAGTGATTTAAAGACCTAGAAGTCACAGGGTGATAAATCCGGACTGTACGGTGGGTGTTCTAATATTTCCCAACGTATTTTTTTTAAAGTTACCTTGGTTTGATGGGAGACGTATAGTAGGACATTGTCATGGCGATCTTGTATCGTTTGCTGCCCTTCTCGAAAACCTTTACACCAATTGTTACAAGATATTTGACATAAACAGTGCCCGCAATAGTATGCGACTGTTCGTCGATAGATGTCTACATTAAACTCACCTCCTCCAATCAGAAGCCATATTATCACACGTAGTTCCAATCTGGACGCATCCTTATATGACAAGACTTTCCTTCCGATTAATTTCCACTACTACACTGTGAAACATCGTATGCGGTATACATTTCCTACCGTCCTTCGTGTCCCTGTTTGGTGGCTCTGTTAAAGCTGCACTCAATCTAATGCAATTGTATATGTCCACTTTTTATTTGGGCAACCCTTATATGTTATTTTAGTCATAATCCAAAATATGGACTGATGAACTGAAGTCATGTTTCACTAAATGCTGAGAAAAAATTATGTTTTCGATTAAATTCCATTAAAAAATATTAAAATATACATTTACAGTTCCTAATCTTTAAATCTAATCTTGTATATTCTAAGTTAAATCTTTCATCATTTAATGAGACTTTTTTTCCTTGTCGTAAATATCAGAACATACTACTGCACATTGTCAGTTACAGTATGAATATATTCAATGAATGAGTAAAATTTGATTATTTTTTTTATGCCAATTGAGCTGAAAGTACCATGTCATTATCACACTTAATAATTTAAACATTAGTAACAGTGACGTATAAAATTATTAAAAATAAGATGACTTATTTAAAATTTGTAAATATAATCACAAAATTTGATATTTCATATTCATTTCACTTCTTAAGTGTTGATGCAACGCTCTATTTAATTATTAACCCATATTCGCAAAGTTTGCATCATGCTTAATTTAAGATTAACTTCCTAGAATTCACTCTTCAAAAATTCACTGAATGAAAAAATGAAATTACGTGATTTAGCTTAAAGAATTTATATTTATTTAAACAATTAAAGTTGGCACAAAATGAATACAAAAAATAAACACTTATCTGAAAGATAGGGGGAGTGAGTCGGTTCTTCCATCGGCCGCTAAACGAGCCACTGTGTCTTAAAAATTCAGCATCATTGGGGGTGAGAAACAACTTCCAAATCTTTCCAAAATTCTGCTTGTGGTTTTCAAGTGCAGCTCCTTATAAACTCCGCCGCATCGCACCAATATCAATGCGCGGAAACTTTATTTCTGAATTTTTTTAACTTTCTAATTGGAGGAGGCACAGCGCGTAGTGATAATCTTAACGTACCTTATGGGTTTAGTAACGCCGAGGGTATCTGACGCACCCCAACTCAAAGGAATGTGTTGACATCCGATACACAGGAAAAGTGTAAAAATCTTAAAATAACAGGGGTCGTATATTGTGCTGCTATAGCCCCGCGTATCAGTGTTTATTATCCAGGACAAAGTTACTTTACCAATAAATATTACACATTATAATATACACTGGTGTGCAAAAATTAAGGACGAAGTCGAAAAATTAGCATATCAGCTGAACGAAGAGGCAGAGCGGACAGAAAGACCAATCAGGAGATTAAGTGAGGTGATGTACGGTAGCACATGCGCAGATATGCAGGTAGACGTAATGGTGTAAAGCATGTGTCTGAGTAGTAAAGCATGTTGTCGGTGTAAGATTAGTATTTCTGGCAAAGAGATTGCACACCGTATAGCAGTTAAAATCACACCGAGTTGCTGCCTCAGCGAGAATTGGCGAATAATCAATGTTAGACGACATCTGGATGCTTTTACCCGAGGTCGAATTATTGGGAAGTTGGAGGAAGGTCGCAGTGTGACAAGTGTGGCTGCAAAGTTCGGAATTGCTCACAGCATCGTTTCACGACTTTGGAGACAATTTCAAACTACAGGAACAGCTATCCGGGGGTTCAGTAGTGGTCGTCCACGAGGAACCACACCCGCAGATGACAGGTATATTGCCTTACAGGCCAGAAGAAACAGGCGGCAGACAGCGGGAGAAATTGCTAGACACACGACACAGGCGACTGGACGACCGATATCGCGTTTTACCGTGGCCAGAAGACTGCACGGTGGTAGTCTGTTTGCACGACGCCCTGTACGGTGTGTACCTCTAACGCCTGCCCATCGGAGAAGGCGTTCTCTGTGGTGCCGGGAATACCGGAATTGGAGAGACAATGAATGGGGACGAGTACTCTTTACAGATGAGAGCAGATTCAGTCTGAGTAGCGATTCTCATCGCATACTCATCTGGAGAGAGTGGGGAAGCCGCAATCATCCCTCGAACATCATTGAAAGGGACAGGTATGGAGGTGGCGGTGTTCTCGTTTGGGGAGGCATCATGCTTGGTAGTCGTACAGACCTTCACATCTTCGATTCAGGTTCAGTCAACGGGACCCGTTATTGTAACGAGATTCTTCTTCCATATGTGCGTCTTTTTAGAGGCGCTATGGGTCCGCAGTTCCTTTTCATGGACGACAATGCACCATGTCATCGCACAGTAGCTGCCGAACAGCTCTTAGAGAGGGAGGATATTGAACGTATGGATTGGCCGGCACGATCTCCGGATCTCAATCTCATCGAGCATGTATGGGATTTTCTAGGCAGACGCTTGGCAGCTCGTACCTTACCACCAGTAACGATTCCGGAGCTTCGATTGGCGCTGCAAGAAGAATGGGCAGCAATGCCTCAAAAACTCATTGACACCCTCATTCTCAGCATGGGCAGACGCTGTGAAACCTGCCTAGCAGTCAGGGGAGATCATATCCCCTACTAAAGACCGGATATTTCTTGCTGGACACCCATCACAGGGATGTTTCGGCCTTCAGTCGCATTGCGCTCCATGCTACTTTTTCAATAAAGCTTCTTCTTATCCCTCTGATTTCTCTTTTAGTAAGTGTTGCTTACATTACTCATGTCCTTACGTATTGGGGATCTTACGGTATTAAATGTGTTGATTTGGAATGCTTTTGTACAAAGTTATATTGAAAAAACCGTCTCGTCCTTAATTTTTGCACACCAGTGTATATTCACCACTATAAGAATAAGAATTATTCATAACAGAAAAAAAAAACTAAGCATTCATACATCAGTATTAAATTACTTTTAATAAGAAAAGGATAAAAAGTAGCTTCTTCTAAATTGCATCACATTTAGCTCAGATTTGTAAAAGGGTTGCCCAAAGGAAAAGTTGAATAAAAAGAAAGCCTTTATTGGAAATTCGCCATTGATGTTGTGACACAGGTTTGGGCTGCAGATCTATGTCTTCACAGTAGAAAGAACGGGGTCGATTCTTGAGGAAATCCTTCCTTCACTTTTTCGTCCAAATAGAAATGTAATTCTCTTTCAAGTGACATAAGGGCTTGGAAGTCACAGGATGTCATATTCGGACTGCACGGTGAGTGTTCTAACATTTCCTAATGGATTTTTTAAAGTTGCTTTGATTTTACGAGAGACGTGTGGGCGGTCACTGCCATCGGGATCCAATATCGTTTGCTCCTCTTCTCGAAAACGTTTACACCCACTGTCTCCAGACGTTGGACCTAAACAGTGTTTGTCATAGGCTGCCACAATTCGTCGATAGATGTCCGTATTAGTCCCTCCTCCTGCAATCGGAAACCATGCTCCCTCACGTTATTCCTATCTGGACGCATCCTTCTAAGGCAATGTTTCTTAACCTTTTTAGCACAATAGACCACTTTAAAAATTTTAAATATATGTCACGGACCCCTCTGTGAAAAAAAAAATTGCTTAAACATCATTTATTATAAAATATATTCTATTTTATTATTTAATTATTTTAATATTTTTACTTCAATAGTATCAAATCTTTGAAGAAATTAAAATTTTTAATGTGAAGGCTGTTGCTGCTTTTCCTTGATTAACAGATTGAATTGAGGGATGGTTTTCGACAAAGCAACGCGCATATCATGTTTGACATTCAGTCGATTTCGATGTTTTGTTTTTATTGTGACAAGTGTGGAAAATCCCGCTTCGCAAAGATATACTGTAGCAAACGGAATAATGGCTGCCATAGCTCGTTTTACAAGCAATGGGTAGGCTTCTCTTAAAGAATACCAAAACTCTCCAAGAGTTTTTGAATCGAAATCCATTTTTAACAAGGACTTTGTTTTCAAATCAATTAGCTCATCTTTGGCAAGGTTCATGTCATCGATACAGTCAATATCACAAAGAAAAGGATTACGAATCCACAACTCATCTTTTATATTTATTCCATCCGAATTGAAATATTTTTCAAATGAAACTTGAAGTACTTCCAAGTGTTGCCAGATTTCATTTTTCAAGTTATTCAATAACAAACTATCTTGCCGAGATCCATTTTCAAAAAGCACTTCGTCCAACATTTGAAAGTTTGCATATATCCCATTTTGAATTCTAATTTTCCAAAGTGACATTTTCAATAAAAATGCCTGTAGTTTCTCAGTGGCATCCATAATTGTTGTATCAGGCCCTTGAATTGAAAGACATATATCGTTCATGTGGTTAAAAATGTCTGCTTGGTAAGCCAATTTACATATGAAATTTTTTTTCTTGAAATATTCGAAGAGCGAGTTATCTTTTTCTTCTAAAAAAAGTGATACTTCTGTCTTCAACATGAAAATTCGTTTCAAAACGTGCCCTCGTGACAGCCAGCGCACTTCCGTGTGGTACAGAAGTACCTCATGTTCTGCGTTCATTTCTTGACACAGTGTTTTAAAAAGACGATGATTAAGAGATCTACTTCTAATAAAATTCACAGTTTTAATAACTATTGACAATACTTCTTTCAAGCTGGTTGGAAGAGTTATTGTAGCCAGTGCATGTCTATGTAAAAAACAATGTGTAAGAATAACATTATGAGCCTCTTTTTTTATCAAATGGGCAAATCAGATTTATTGCCAAGCATCGCAGGTGCTCCATCCGTACAAAGTGAATGAAGTTTTTCTTTCCAGTCGAAGTCGTGTTTGGAAAAGAAAACATTTAAAATCGCTAAAACATCAACTGCCTTTGTAGTTTGCAAAAGAGGCTCACAAAATAAGAATTCTTCTTTCATAGTATCAGCAGACACGTAACGAACAAAAACAAGAAGTTGACTACAATTCGAGATGTCTGTAGTTTCATCCAGTTGCATACTAAAGGGAAATGGCGATGCTTTCAATTCATCGATGATCTGTTTCAAGATATTGCAAGAAATTTCAACTATTCTTGAATGTATCACATCTTTGGACAATGGAATAGCCTCAAGTTTTTTTTCTATATTCCAGTCCACAAACTAATTCAACCATTTCCAGCACACATGGCTTAATTAATGTCTCTCCAATAGTATGCGGTTTCTTACTTTTGGCAATACGATATGCAACTCTGAAAGATGCCTCAACCAAAGGTTTTTATGGAATACCAAATTCAAGTTTGGTTAATGTTCCAGATTTCGAAAACTGGGCTTGCTTCTTTGTAAAAAAATTCTAAATCTTTAGATGCATTTTCAGGATGAAGAGATTTGAGATGCTCTATCAATTTTGCCAGTTTCATACTGGCGTTTGCCAAAACTTTTCCACACAGAAAGCATTGTGGCTTTTCAACACCGTCCGATTCCTTCATGCAGCAGAATCCATATTTTACATAATTTTCATCATACTTCCTCTTTTTTGGGATATTTTGGGCTACAAAAAATATCAAATAATCAAATGAAACATTAAGAACAAACATTAAGACACAAAAAAACACTTGAAAAGTGGCAAGGAATCTAAAAAATATGCTACTCACAAACAGATGAAAGACATAAATAAATGTACGTCTTACTTCCAGGGCAGATCCAACGGAAATAAAATCGTGAATCAAGTTTAAAATTATACCGCTATTTCAAACTCAAACAAATTATCGACCAATGAAAAGGCTAAAATTAAAGAGAAATAAATGACCATGCGCGAAAAAGCGCCTCAAATTCTCTTCTTCGGAGGAGCGTAAAAAGAAACAGGGTTAGCTGAGCGCGCTAAGGATGAAGTAGGTCATCCACTGCTGGCTGTAGGTCATCCAATGCTGGCTAAATATTGATGCAAACATTTTAAAAATTAGGATCAGTCGGCGGACCCCCAAAATATGACCCATGGACCCCAAGGGGTCCATGAACCACAGGTTAAGAAACCCTGTTCTAAGGCATGACTTTACCTTCCATTGAACTCTATACCACTAATAGGTTTCACTATTAAACATCGTATGCGGTGTACACTTTCTCCTCTCCCCTATGTCTCTGTTTGTTGACCCTGATGTAACTGCACTCATTCTAACGCAATCGCCTGTGTCCACTTTTCATTCGGGCAACCGTTATATAATCGAAATCCTTTTTTTTTCCAGTAAAATATCTTACTATTTTTAATGCTAAAAATAAGATTATGAAATTTAATACACATATTTGACAAGCATGTAATTTCCATTAATTGTTGCACTTCAAAAAGGAACATTTGTTGATAATGAAGAGGCTAAAAAGATTATTTCTATAATAAATGGAACATTAATATAATATATTCAGGGTCGTTTTCCAGTCGTAACGCCTCCCTATTCCCAGGACACTCCCCCTTCCTTTTTCAGTTCTTACTTTTCCTGGGGTTTTTTTTTCCGGGAGGGGAATTTCCCTTAACTCTCTTACTCTTTTCACTGTCTTTGTTTTTTTGCCGTTTGGAGAGTTTTTCCATTATCCACCACCTGTGCACCCACCGTGTCCTGGACTAACAGTCGTAAGGAACGGATCTTGATATGGTTCGGGCATTCTAGTTCATTTCTTACCTTACAATATCACGGACCACCTACCTACCCTTTTGTATATTAGTACAGTAAATTAATTAAATCGCCTGCAAGTACATTATAGAGTTGTGGAGAAAAGTACAATAGATGGAGCTCCCACTTTCTCTGTATATATAAAATATGTTTTTTTTTTGTTTCGGATACGATTCAGCTCTGCCTTAGTTTTGCCAAGTTGATGTTTGCTTCGCTTACTAGTAGTTGTTAGAATTTAGAATGAATAAGCAGAACCCAATAAACTTTTTAAATACACTGCTGGCCACCGTAAATACAGCACCCTGAAGGAAGCACGCAAATAACATGAAATTTACAACATGCATTAGCGGAGGTGAGATATGCAAATGATTAGAATTTCAGCGCAGACACACATCACGCACGCCTGTGGCGCCACCTCAAAGCGCTATTTAAGGCTTGGACCATTTCAAGTTCGGCAATTGTGTTTTCTTGTGCTTTTTTCAAAAAACGATCAGTTATGTCTCGTAGAAAACAGCGATCAGCTTTTGATAAAGTATCCGAGTTCGACAGAGGAATTATAGTGGCCTACCGAGATTGTGGATTATCTTTCAGGGAAACCGGTAATCGTGTTGGACGAAACCAAACAACTGTAATGCGGATATGTGACCGTTGGATGCCGGAGGGTACGACGGACCGACGTGGTCGATCGCATCCACCTCAGTGCGCCATTTCACGTGAGGACAGACAAATTGTACGCATGGCAGTGACGGATCACTCAGTCACATCACGAACCATAGCACAGCACATTGAGTCTGTAACGCATCATTCAGTGTCTGCGCGTACCATTCGACGCCGTTTACAGCAGAGTGGTCTGTCCGCAAGACGTCCATTGCTTGGTCTACCCTTGACGCAGAATAAAAGACGTCTCCGGCGCCAATGGTGCGATGAAAGAAGGATGTGGGTAGAAGAATGGAATGAAGTTGTCTTTACTGACGAGTCACGCATTTGTCTGCAACATCACGATGGTCGGATTCGAGCCTGGAGACACCGTGGATAGAGGATGCAGAACAGCTGCGTTATGCACCGCCACACTGGTCCTGCACCGGTTATTATGGTATGGGGCGGTATTGGATATCACTCTCGCACTCCTCTAGTACGCATTGCCGGTACTTTAAACAGCCAGCGCTACATCTCCGAGGTGTTGGAGCCAGTGGTCCTTTCTTACCTTCAGGGTTTGGCCACAGCCATATTTCAACAGGATAATGCGCGACCACACGTGGCACGCATTGTCCAAAGGTTCTTCGTCAATCACCAGATTGAATTGCTTCCCTGGCCGGCTCGTTCTCCGGATCTTTTACCGATAGAAAACATGTGGTCCATGGTTGCTCGACGATTGACCCAGATTACACTCCCAGCTGCCACACCAGATCAACTTTGGCAACGTGTGGAAGCCGCTTGTTCTGCTGTACCCCACAAACACATCCAAAGTCTCTTTGAATCAATGCCGAGGCTTGTGGCAGCGGTGATCTCCAACAATGGCGGCTACTCTGGCTACTGATTCTGGCAGGAACCACACTTCACATAAGTCTATACATTTAATCATTTGATACTTCGTCAACATATTATCTACAAAATAAATTTTGTTGTGCTATCTCTTGTCTTTCTTGGTGTTGCATTTACGGTGGCCAACAGTGTATGTATATAGAATGCCATTAACAGCATAAACATTATCTGGCTGGTCATGAATTGAGTTTAGCAGAATTTATTTGCAGTAATTAGTTAGAGCATTCTACCACGAAACCACATTTTAGTTAGTAAGATGTGATTTAAGGGTTTACATTATTGCATGAACTGTTTTCAACTTGTTAATTATCATCTTTTTCATCGCGCGCTTATCGCTTTACTGTCTTTACTTTTCGACGTCCTTATTCTTAGTTGAGTCACTGTCATTGTACTGGTACAGCAAAGGTTTTTTTCGAGCTTTGATCACTGCAAAATCATTATGACATCATTGTAACCAATTTCCATTGTAATATCATTTTGAGTGCATAGCAACATAAAACTATCAAGCTTTTCATTTTCCATAGCAGATTTCATTTCAGTCTTTACCCTCTTGAGGGTAGAAATGCTTCTCTCACGATTTGCTAGTGAAGGGACGCTGCATATGTATCCTTATACTTGATATTTTTGCTTCGACTCTTGTTTACAGGAAATGGTTAAATTCCTCAGAAAGGGGAAATTTGGGAATAACAGGGGGTCATTCTGCCCTTAAAAATTTGCTTTGTATCATTGCTAAAGTATCTTCACCCAGTTAGAGCGTTAATGCACCATAGAGAAAAGAGTCCTGCAGAGACATTTTGATGTGACGCGGCCCACTTTAAGAGACGGTGCACGAAGGAATCAGCAGAGTCGGTCAAAATAATTCACCAAACTACTATGTAAATCAAAGACAAGTTATCTTTCAGCCTCCTTCATCCTCCTCTCTCGGGGGCACAAGGTAAGTGCTTTGTTTCTAGATTCAAAATTATATAACCATGCAACTAAATAAACTTAAGTTTCAATGATGTGGAGTCTATGTTTACTTGTCTTAGAACCTGGCTATTCATTAAATAATAATCTATGACTCCGTATCACTAGACGGTGGTACGTTCGTTGTAATTTGAATTTTTCCCCCTGTTTTTTCGCTCTCCAATTTCTTGCGCCCCAAAATCGTTTGCACTCTAGGCGCGTGCCTAAGCGGAAAAGCGGCCCTGATTATATTAGCATTAATATATTAACATTTTTCTCTAAAACACTGAAAGTTATTGTGAAATACACGGAGATTATAATTAAAGTTCCAAAGCGCTATAAAAAAACACACAACTGATCAGAATGACGTCACATTTGAACGGAATATTATTGAGGAAGGGGGAAAGCGTATGGCATAAGAAAAAGATAATTCTAAATTTTATCAATAGATGACGCTGTAAGTGTCAGACTTGTAAATAAAAATACCTGTCATGCGCCCGACTCATTTCAGTTGTTATGAGAACGCCAGATACAGGACTCTTTTTTCATTTTATCACTGATAATTTCGCCATGAATGTCTCATTGAAGCACCAGACTCTGATTGTACAGCTTTTTTACAATAATAATGACTGTGCACCAATAGCTCTACAGAAGTTCCGAGCACTCAAGGTTATGAAAAAAGGTGTTGATCCGATGACTTCTCAGGGTCTGGAGAAAATGATTAAAAAATTCGAAGAGACAGGTTCTTTTCATGTGCAATCTGGTACAGGGAGAAAAAGAGCTAATTTGACAGTAGTTGAAGAAGTGTCCACAGCAGTGCAGAAGGAGTTGAGCGGTGGTTTGCCACCATGCAGTGCTCGGGGAATTGCCCAAACACTGGACAAGCCTGTGAGCATGGTGCATAAAATTCTACGAAACATCCTGCATTGTTATCCGTACAAAATGAGCCATGTGCCGGAGTTGCTTCCTTCTGACCTGTCAGCAAGTGAGACCTTTGCCTTAGAATTTCTTGCTCGCATGGAAGTGGACAATCAATGGCGTGGAGAATTTTGTGATCAGACGAAGCCCCCTTCCCTCTGACAGGATATGAATTGCTGAATAGGAGCAACAAAGAATGTACTCGCAACTCACTACTTCATCCTACAAAGATCACTGTGTGGTACGAGTTTACGGCATCCTATATTATAGGGCTATACTTTTTCGAATAGGGTGCTTTTGGTCCTGTTACCGTCACTGGTTAATGTTATGAGTGTCTTTTGCGCAACCACATCATTTCAGATCCTCGACAGCGTGGTTGTGAGGATGGGATAATTTTTATGCCAGATGGTGCTCCTCCTCACATTGCAAATCCAGTGAAGCAGCTGCTGAACGGGCATTTTGGAAATGCTAGAGCTCTCAGCCGACTTTGCCCTACAGCCTGGCCACCCCGTTATCTTGATCTTAATCCGTGTGACTTCTGGCTGTGGGACTTTCTGAAAGATGTTGTGTTCAGTGCTCCGATTTTATACTTAGCTGAATTGAAGTCACACATTGGGTAACTCATTCTGAACGTCACCCCCGGAGACACTTCGATCAGTTGTGGAGCATGATGTTACTCGATTTCAACTTGTTGCAGACAACGGTGGGCAGCATACTGAGCGCCAGTCTCGCGAAATTTAAAAACCGAGTTGATGAACGCTTTTTATGCAGTTTTTGGCATCAGAACAATTAAAAACCGATTTGATGGACGCTTTTGGTCTCGGGACAGTTAAAGACCTATTTTTTCCATTCGATGTGATACGACCTTGCCGTGGTGGGTGGGTTTACGTAACTAACGGTATCACACTTGAACAGTCATGCGTACTGAACAGCACACTTGGTTTAAAGTGTAACCTACACCTTAGGTGTTGTTTTACGATTCACTGCCATTTCTAATCAAACCCTTTAAAATTATAATGCTCACAGCGCCATCTGTTTCTAAAATTTGGAATTACTTTTTTTCTTATGCCTACGCTTTCCCTATTCTTCGAGAATATTCCGTTGAAATATGAAGTCATTCTGATCTATGGTTCTATTTTTCATAGCGTTTTGATCTTTTTAATCATAATCACCGTGTACATCTCTTACTATTCTTACTTACAGCTAAATTTTCCGCCATTTCATACTTTCTTCCCATAAATTGAAAGGCAGACAAGCATGCGGGCCACAGAAGGTCACTTGCACACAAAAGAAGGGCGTAGAGGTCACTCCTTATTTGCGATGTTCGAGCTTCACTGGGAGTGGCTGCAGAATAGCGCACAAGGAAATGCTCTAATGACGAAGACAAAACCTTTAAGTACAAATTCTGTGCATCGTTTTGAGGAAGAAAATACGTCATGTCATGCAAGAGTCCTTTCATATAAAAATTCCACATCTGTAGACTGTAGGAAATTCGTTCACCCTATAGTGTGAGATAAAATGGAGTTAATTTTAATACATGATTTAGATGCAACAAAACATTAGAAACACGAATAATGGCATACCTATTAAGTAACTTAAATATCAATGAATATCATTTTTCTTTTAAAAAAAATTCTCACTCACTAATATTAAAAAAATGAATTATATAAATATACAGCAGGGATTCTCAAACTGTGGGGTGCGCCGCCCTAGAGGGCGTGATAACCCTACGGGGTGGGAGGCGAGCTTACCGAAAATAAAAGAATATTTAAAAAAATTATTAAATTTACTGAAAGGAAGAAAACTAAATTACTCAGATATTATAAAAAATAAAATAATACACTTATAAATGTAGACAGGAAAAGTAATGTAAAGCTTAAAGTAATTTACTTAGTCGACCATCCGGTATAATGGTTGGCGACGCTTATTTCTGTGCTGTAGGGCCTTGGTTCGAATCCCGGAGAAGGCATGGATGTTTGTAAATGTATAGTGCCTTTGTGCGGCATTGAGGTACTCTAAATAGCCGTCGAGCCGCAAGTCCTCTCGTGAGGTTGGTGGAAGTGAAGTGGGAGGTCTCTAACCCCCTCCCCCTGCAGGGTGTTCTCTACTGGCGTAGCTAGTCCTGAGTTTGCCCTGTATCTAAATTCTCTGGGAGCCCTCTTTTGGGCCCCCTTAACATTTTACGATCGTTTGCTTGCAATTTTGGGGGCCCGTATCATTGACACGGCGGCGTGAGTGAGTGAGTGAATATTAACGTCGCACTGATTAGCAACACGAGGGCTTTTGACGACGGTCCGCGTCAGTTTGAACCATGGTCAAGTGACGTGGACGACACCTGAGCTGGCACCCCCCTCTCCTAACTACCACACCACACCAACGGGAGGACGTTTGAGCTCTCGACAGATTTAACGTGCATCGCTCCCCTACACGGTGGATCTTTAGTGGTACTAGGATCGAACTCATGACACGCTAGCCATGATCCGATGCCTAGACCACTTGGCCACCCCGGCCTTGACACTGCGGCAGCTATGCTTCTGGTGTTCTCCTTCTAAACTGGGGTTCAACCGAGCTAAATCGTACTGTCACTTGTATGGTGCTCAAGCCTACGGCCAATGACAGACGTACATCTAACCCCTTGCCATAATGAATTTCGTGGGCCTGGATCTGACGCAGTCGAGATTAGGCGGCATAAGAAACAACAACTTAAAATATTTATTACTTAAAAGTACTATTTTCAATATTTAATACTGATCTTCATCATTTGTATGGTTAACAATTAAGGTTGTATTGTGGCTTTATCGTCAAAGAACATCGTTATTGTCTTCAATATATTTTTAATATATGGGGAGAAGGCGATGAAAATAATGATTGAAAATTGGGTCTCAAGTGGTAAAAGTCCAAGAAACACTGGTTTAATATGTCATCATTAAAACACATAAAATTGCCAATCATTCCAATCGGTTGATTCAAGATGTAAATAACTTTACGAGAAAAAAGCAGCACTGGGAAAAAGGTTATGACGAACATCCACTGGTCACAAACATTAGAATCTGAAAAATATAAGTTAGTAACTCCTTGAAAGAGCGCGGTATTTAAAATTTGAAAGTCGAACTATGGCTACATTGGTTAAATTAACTGTACCTTCCCATCTCCAATCAGCGCTTTCAACAGAACAGACCAATATAATTTGATTAATGTTGTAATGAAGGCGGTACATTAAAAAATAAAAGTTGATCTATGATAATATTAAATAAAATAATTGTGTTTACATCCAATGAGAATTTTGATTTGAATCTGAACAATAAAACTGCAAGATCGTTTAAGGGAACCTGGACATACTCGAAAGAGTAAAATGCGAAAATTAAGACCCTTTGTTTATGAGACATATATCTTTTAAAATTTCCAATAGAGCTTAGATATTTTATGTTCTTAATAAAGACAATTTAATTATTCAGTAGAACTACAAAAATAACTTTTTAGTTCAAAATTTTTTTCCCTACTTAATTTAAGTAATACATAATTTTTGAGAACTCATAATACATACTTACGTTTAGGTACCATTTTTTAAAAAAGTATCTTTTTTTGATGCAAAATATTTCTTACCCATATATAAAACAAAAGACAGTGAACTTATTTTTTCAGTAAAATTTTAGTATAGTTTCTTTAAAAAAAATTATAAAACTATAAAATTTGGAAAATTTCTATTTTTCTGCTTTTTTTATACATAAAACCATTTTTTAAAAAATTAGGCACAATTATAATAGAAAAAAAATTAGGTTCACTCATAGGCATCTTGTATAGAAGTATAAAAAATCTGGACTCATATAGTGCAATAGTTTTTTTTTAATGTACCTAAATGCAAAAAAAATATGCATTTGAGAAAAAGTGAAAAAAATAAAAAAACCAATGTTTTCACATTTTTTTCACTTAATTAGTATATTTTTGCCTCTTTTTATATGCCTAATAATAATGCTTAATTTTTTTCTAGAGTTACAAAAGTAATTTTGAATTCATAGGTTTTTTTTCCCCTTTGTTTTAGTTAACATGAACATAAATTTCGAGATCTTGTAATACATATTTTCATGTACGTTCCATTTCTTACAAAAAATATTTCTTGAATATACCAAAAATTTTACACATATGTAGGATATCCCATAGAACTTTCTCTTTTTTTTTTGTAAAAGGTTAGATCATCCCTTTGCAGAGGACGGCAATGTTAATTAAAAAAGCATTCCATAGCAACGCCATCTAGCGTGCTTATTAAAAAGCTGACTTGTTTTGGTTTCGTCAGAGGCCCTCTAACTACAGTAAGCATCGGATCAGCGCGTCCGCGTATCTTCGCCACAACTGGCGGTAAGTCACCTACGCATCCAATAATGAGTTTCATTTAATCGTTAACGTCCTCCTAAAAGGAATTATCTATCTTTCCTATATTAATGTTACTGTACTTTTAAATGATTGCATGTCTTAATTTCCTTTCTGTATAATATTCCCCGTGTAAATACTCTCCTATAGTTCATAATAAATTATTTAGTTTCTTTAATCTATATTGTCTAATTTATTTCTAAAAGTTGTAACTCGTGAATCCTAAAAAACCCCTAGACACACACTCTGCCAAATAAAAATCCCGCCATCTGAAGAATCTAACTTTTTCGGAAGATTTCGGTTAGATTCCCACAGATATAATTGGGGGATCGCTCCGGGATTGATTTAAAATCTTCTTTAAGTATCGATCAGAATCGAAAGTTCATCAAACTATTAACTTAAACTCCTAACATTCTTCTTCTTTGAAAAAAAAAAAAAATTGTTGGCTCAAAGCTCAAATTAAAAAGGTGACTGAAAAAAAAAAAGCGCGGCGGTTTGGCCTCTCTTAACATACTAACAAATTCTAGCGCAACGAAAGATTTCTTCAGGGAACTCAAGTTAATTCCGGTAAACAAGTCTTCGAAAGATCGGCCACATCACCACGGAATAGATGAAGATTATTAAAGCCATCGTCATGTTAAAACAAAACTGTGGTGAGTTTTTGAATGAGTTTCGAAGTGATTCATATTTTGAAGCATATTGTGTATTTTTTCTATTTGTGTGCATTTAATCGCCGGTATTATAATTCTTTACAAGTATAAGTTTTAAGATATTAAGGGAATCGATGAACATTCAAGTTTATTATTTGTGTAACGAAAAGAATTTATGTGTTTTACGAAACGCTTCCACTGTGTGACCTTGAATGTGCCATCCAAGCCAGTTAAGAATTCATGCACTGTGATTCACGAAAAATTTAGTCTACATTGGACAATTTTGATTACTGGTCTGTCTTGAAAGTTTCTCTCCACAGCCGTTGGATAATAAATTTAGCTCTCAAGTGCTATGAGAAGTTATAGGAGTGTCTTCTAACTGAATCGTTTTAGCTTTCTGTTCCAACATATGTTTAATCTTAGAAATTGTTGAAAGTTGTACGTGATATAATATTTAATGGTGTTTTATCATTCAATATGAATATTTCGGATTCGTTTTTAACGAGATACTTATGTCTTTTCTACTGAAATGTGTTTTTATTTTCAGAATTTGTTGATGAGATTCTAGATGATTTTGTTTCTTTTGGTGTAATAAAAAAGATATAATTGCTTTTTCTTAGAGTGATTAACTTCTAACTTTTTGGTTTTCTGAATAAAGAACCTTCAATAATTTAATTCCTTTTCACATTATAATAAATTTAATTGGAATTTCTTTTTTTTGTAAACAAGATTTATATTGTTTAATTGTTTTTTTCTTTTCAAACTCTTTTTGCAATCATTAAAACGAATTTAAACTATTGATATATAAAATGTTTCTTAGAATTTTTTTGGTTGAAATTAATAACTGAATTGTTTCAAATTTAATGTAACGTATCATAGCTCGCACTGTTGTTCTTGAACGTTATTGGTCTAAAATATTTTTAAGTGAATAAGTTTTGAATATTTAATTGTATATTTAATGTGTTTTGTTGCAATATTATTTTATCTTAAGAATTTTTGTTAATTGAAAACGAGATTTGCTATATTATAGTGATATCATTGTTATTGTCGGAACGCGTGACAATTTCGTTAATTCCTTTAGTTACTAATTAAATTTAAATTTTAAAATGGCCTATCTCGGCAAAGGTCGACGCGAAGATTTATTCGTCTTAGCCACAGAACTAAATTTAAAACACGATAAATCTATGACCATAGCCACTCTCAAAAACCTAATTACTGGTAGTGAAGGGTATGACGAAGAGTTAACAAAAAACCAACATGCAACGATAGTAGGGGATCGCAAATCCAATGAAGAACGAATACGCACAGAGGAACAGGAACAAAAATTACGTATAGAGGAACGGGAAGAAAGAATACGCATCGAAAAATTAAGGATAGATGAGCAAAAACGCAAAGATGAATTTGAACTGGAAAAATTAAGGATCCAAGCGCAATCTAATTTAGGTGCTGCTACGTACGAATGCAGTAATACTAAATTTCTCGTCAAGGAAGTGTCAAGATTTATACATCGTTTCGATTTGAAAGAAGACATCAGTCTTTATCTAAAATTATTCGAACGTCAAGCGCTGAGATTAGATATAAGTCAAGAACATTGGGTTTCTTATCTATTAGGCTTATTACCAGCTGAAATATCCCACATCATAGCGAGAGAACCTGACGACAAAGCCAATTCCTACGAACACGTTAAAGACTTACTACTAAAAATTTAGACAACTATTTGTTTCTCATCAAAAGCTTCCTGATAGAACGTGGATTGATTTCTACCACGAATTAAATACTTATTTTAATGGCTGGATAGACGGTTTAAAGGTAGATACTTTCAAAAAATTAGCTGATCTAGTCATAACGGATCAACTCAAACGGAAAACACCTTATGAATTTAAAGAATATTATTTGGATGAATGGCCAAATATGAACTCTCCTGTTCAACTAGCAGAAAAACTCGAAGAATTCGAAGACGTTAAAAGAACACTGAAGCAAAAATCGAGCAATCCATTTGTGAAGAAACAAGAATTCAAACCCATGGAAAAAACTCGCAGATATGAAGCACCGAGAAAATTCGAATATAACAGAACAGATAAGAAGTTTCCAGCGTCAACAAACATTATGAAGCTCCTGTCACCAAGTACGAAAATGTTCAAAGGTATCAAGACAACGCACAGAAAGGGTATTATAACAAAAACTACGAAAAGCACCCAAACCACAATGCTACCAAGCATGCTCAGACGAATACTCAAAGTCACAGAAATTCAGGGAACGTCCCAAGGAAACTTGCACACTCGTCGTTAAGGAAGGTTTACGTACTAAAGAAATATTTTTCGGAAAGAAGAAAATTACAGCACTTATAGACAGTGGTAGTACTGTAAGTTTACTACGAGAGAACACAAGCAGAAGAATAATGGATCCAACAAAGTTATCGAAGAACAAAATACTTCTCACAGGCATTGGCGAAGCACAAGTGACAAC
>BMAO01029172.1:0-23667 GCA_019973975.1 Trichonephila clavata
GCATTTGCCATTTCAAAAACGTAATCCTGTCTGCGCACGAAGAATATGTATTGTGTGACGCTATCTACACTCTTCATATATTATATCAATATTGTGAAAGGATTTTCGGTTAAAGCTCTTCACATTTTCAAACGATGTTTGGCTAAACCAACATTTGTATACCTGAAGGAGGCTTAAAGTGGACTTTGTGGCTGGCGTAAGCTTATTTTTAAATTGCATTTTGGAGGGTTGCGAAAATTAACATATATAGCCAGATATAAATTTTCCCTTTCTTTTATGCTTTACTTGTGGAGTAAACTACGTAACGGGAGAATATTCTCGGTTAAAGCGGAAGTTAATAGACTAAGTTTACACACACATGAAAAGCGATGGGATGTTTATTTGAAACATCGCAACGTGGTTGATGTAGATTACACCAAACTATGAAAGAACGGCTAATTTGAACATGATGGTAAAACATTCATTAATCTTCGATATCTTATTGATTCATCTTTCTATGAAACTGTTTTAAGTGAATGAATAATCTGGCAAACTGTTTCTGAATATTTGGATATTTAATTAGTTAAAGTTATTAAGCAAACTACTTGCTTGAAAAAGTTATATACATAATATTTAAATACAAATAATTAGTTTTTAATTTATTTATTATATTATGTATAATTCTAAAAACAAGACCGATTTTAAAAGAAATGAAAATGAAATAACTATAAATGTATTAAATCAATGATAAAGTCATTGTTTTCCTAATTACATCTATGCAATTTAAGCGAATATGTATTTTAATCAATTATTACAACATGAGTAACGGTTCATTTTAATCTAATTCATAAAAATATAAACAATATATAGAAAGTTTCATTTAATATGTGTTGCTGCTATACAGTATTACAAAAATCCACTCTTTGAAAATATACGGTTAATGCCGATAAATTTTAAAATTTAAAAAAAAAGATATTGCATAAGTTTTAGATATTTATTTTATACATATATGTAAATAAAATACTCTAAGTCTTCAAAAATATTTTTGTCATACATCTTGATCTTGTTTTGAAATTTCATTATTTAATATAATTTTAAAATCAAACTGAAAATTGTAATTTGGTCAGCTAATGCGTTATGCAAAATCTGTTCTCGCTATTTTTTTGTTAAAATTTATAGAAAAATATGCACATATCTGTTATGGTATTTTATGCTTCTTTCAAAATAAATAAAATGTGTGTCTTCGTAATTTTGCTGTAAAGTCATTATACATTTTAGGAAGTACGTTTATCTCTCATTCTGCTGTGTTTCACTGAACCTTAAAATTAAATGTATATAAGTGAAATTCACATTTGCTGGATAAGCGAATAGAATATGTAAAACCTTTTAACGGGTGCAAAAAATACATTCATTAGTATACTATAATAGTAAATAAGTGGTACATATCAATCGATTGGAATATGATATATTGAAAAATCACATTTTACCAAGTTTACTATAAGCCTGTAAGAGTGCTTGGGATTCAGAGGTAGCCTGCCTACCTCTTAAGGCCAAGTTTGCGGGTTCGACCCGGGCTGTAATCAATAACTTTTCTGTATTCGAAATTAGTAGGCACACATGTCATATGATAATTTGGCATACAAAAGATCCCCTGAGCATCAATTATTCTTTAATGCTCTCATGGATATTAAATTACGGCAATATTTATGATACCATGTGAGCTTGAATTGAAAATGTTCTATCGTCAAAAATTTGGTGGCAGAGACGCCAATAAAAAAATGGTGCAATCATTAAAATTTATCTCACACTTTGGAGTTTGCTTTGTCTGCAAAGGTTTTGTAGCCAAAATGCAGCCCATTTGGAATGAAGAAGTTGACCGCGGTAGCCTAGTGGTCAAGGTAACGCACTCGTGGCTGGCGTGTCAAAAGTTCGAGCCCAGTACCACTGAAGACCCACCTTTGTAGGGGAGCGATGTACGTTAAATCTGTCGAGAGTGGCCGTTGGTCTGGTATGGTAGTTAGGAGAGGGGGTGCCGGCTCAGGTGTCATCCTCGCCACTTGACCATGGTACAAAATTACGAGGTCCATCGCCAAAAGCCCTAGTGCGACGTTAATATTCACTCACTCACTTTGTTAGAAAGAAGATATATAACTGTAAAAATATTTGAAACATAATACAAATAAACAAGTACAGATTTTAAAAAAAATCTTCTTAATTTCTTTGTTTTAAGATAATAAGAAAAAAATTAAGTATAACATGTTACTTTTAGAAATATATTCTTAAAATATAACTGCTTTCCTATCAGTGTATGACTGCGTTTCTCAAACTGTGGGGTGCGGCCCCCTAAGGGGCGTGATAACTCTACGAGGGGCGCGAGCATAATGAAAAAATTGAAAACAAAAAGATTATTTCAAAAAATTACTAATTTACTGAAAGTATTAACAAACAAAATACATGCGGACATAGTAAAAAATAACATTACCTTTTACACTGATATAATACATTTATAAATGATCAGTACTGCACAACGTATTTTATGATTATTTAACAATACTAAGAACACGTATAATAATTACTAATGACCCCATGGGATTGTTATATATAAAGTAATTTACGAAAATTATAACACTTATCTTGATAATTGTGTAGGGTTTGTTATTAATCATTTTTCTGCGGATTGAAAGTTAAGCGATTCGCTCCCCAATTCCACCGTTTCCCACGTAGGCGAGCGTATGTAATGTATTAGGGGAGGCATTAATCAGGAAATCCTCTGAAACAAGTCAATCCTTTGCAATCTCTGTCAAGGTCTCTTTTGTTGCATTCCAAAATCTTCGGAATAATTTTATGGATAACAGCGCCAGAAAATATCGTACTTTGGAAAGACGAATATATACGTTCGGAGCAAATAGCGCTTTGGCTGAGTGAGACGTTTATTTACGCCGGTGCACTTAAGAAAAAGTCGTATTCCAACTTTAGTGTCAAAAGTATAGTATTATTGAAATCAATACAGTTGTTATATGTATGGAGATGGTGCGCAATGAAAATTATGGTTGAATATTGAGTCGCAAATATTGAATTTTTGAGAAGCACTGGTGTATGAGTACAATTGAAAATTTCGTCAGAGGAGCAATTGAATATTTAGACGGTACTATTTTATAACATAACTAGTCAAGGATGATATTATTGAAAGGATGCTTGACATTATTTTATTTCAATTTGTTTTTAGTAAACTAGACCACCCACACAAACATAAAATTAGCATTCTTAATAGTCACTGATTTATGAACAAAATCAAAAATCTTAATCAAATTCGCTGCGGAAATAGTTAAACTACAATTATTAAAATGAATTCTCATATTTCCATCCTTTTCAAAAGGATTTAAAATAAACCTTAGAAATTCAGAATAGAAAAAATAAATTAAGTTATTTTCAATTCTTATAAAAATTATCCAGTCGATGTCAAATATGTCACTAGAAAAAGAAAAGCATAGAGCTGTAGTATATTGTTTTCTATGTAACAAATTCATATTTAAAAAATACTTAGTAGTTGTTATGAAAAATTTTAAAAAAATAAAAATTTAGAATATTTAACTGAAGTAGAAAATATTTGTTTGTGATGCATCAGGTAATGCGTTGAAACATTTTTTTTAAACTTTTATTTTTAATATTCTGTGTGTTGTTTCAGGATGATTTCTTCGAGAACTAAAAAAAATCATCTTAAGATATTTTAAATATTCTCTTTCTTGGTAATAATTTTATATTTAACTATTCTATTTTATGTTATGTTTATACATTTTCAGATATTTATTGTTGCAAATATAAATACTTATATTTTCATAAGTTAAAATAAATTGAAATTTACAAACTTTGGTTAGTATATATATTGAAGAATAAAATTTTGAAATTAAGCTTTTAACATTAATTCAAATATACTTCAGTTGATTCATATATATATATATATATATATATACACTCAAGAGCCAAAACATTATGACTACCGGTCAATAACGAGTTGGCCCACCTTTGGCGCTCAACACAGCTTCAACCCACCTTCGCAGGGATGCCACAAGTCCTTGGTAGATGGCCGGAGACAGATTGTACCAGATGTTTAAGCAACGGTCACTCAAATCCGAGATATTGCGAATTGGTGGTCTTTGAACTCTGAGCTGCCGTCCATGACATCCCAAATGTGTTCTATCGGATTCAGAACCGTTGAATTAGGCAGCCAGGACATAAACTGGAGTTCAGCATCATGTTCCTGGAACCAGTCCAACACAGTTTTAGCCTTGTGACACGGGGTGTTGTCCTGTTGGAACATTCCATTTCCAGCTGGAAAAACAGAGGCCATGTAAGGGTGCAACTAGTCCGCAATGATGTTCAGATACCCTGTAGCATTAATGGTCTTCTCTACTACAACCACGGATCCCAGAGACGCCTTAGAGAACGACCTTCAAAGCATAATACCGCCACCACCGGCCTGTGTATAGCCTACTGTACATTGAGGGGGCAACTGTTCGCCTGGAAGACGGCGTATTCTGACACGGTCATCGGAGTGATGAATAACAAACCGTGATTCATCTGACAGGCAACTCTCTCCCACTGATCCATGGACCAGTCGCGATGCTCTCGGGCCCAGCGCAGGTGCAGTTGGCAATGAGGCTTGTTCAGCAAAGGCACACGAGTGGGACGTTTGCTGCGTAGCCCCACATCCAACAGTGTCCGCTGAATAGTGTGCTCCGATACTATTCTACCTGGCCCTGTATTGTATTGGGCTGTCTGTTGAATCACTGTTTGGCTCCGGTTTTGCCTCACCATGCGAGACAGTTTCCGACGACCTTTTTCTTTGCTTGCGTGTGGACGTCCAGCACCATGTCATCTACTGCTGGTTTCACCATCATTCATCCACTTTGCATAAGTACTAACAACTGTAGATCACGAACAACCCACAAGTTGTGCAGTTTCGGAAATACTTGTTTGGAGCCTTCGAGCCATTACAATCTGCCCTCTATCAAAGTCGCTTAGATCCACAGCCTTTCCCCTCACACACAGAAGTAAGTGACAAAATGATTCATCAGACTCTTCGGCAGCAGTTAAATACCACTTCCACCTGATCACGAGCCTTCCACGTGATCCAGGCGAGTTCATTGAAAATGAAGGGGTGGTCATAATGTTTTGGCTCTTGAGTGCATATATATATCAGAAAGTAAAAATATTATACAATGGGGTGGATCATGGTTATATCGAAGGAAAAATAAATTTTAGTTTAAAAAAACAACTAAAAACACATTTTTATAGTTAATTGAACTAAGCGGTAACTTACATCTTTCAGTCACCCAAATTTCGAATTAGTCGCCAAATCTGGAATGAGATCTGAAAAGGGGAATCGTTAATCCTGATCAGGACAATGGAACAAAATTATTATATTATTGCATTGTCATCGGTCTTGGACAAGTGAGCACAATTTTGAATTTATCTGTCCTTTTAAAGTGGGAATTTGAGATAGGTGGTGTCACCATCTAATGTGTAGAAATCCAACCTGTCTCAGGCTCTGGCAACTTTCATCCCTTCAAGGCGGGAAGGAAACGACAACAACAAAATAGGTAAAAATTGATTTCAAAGATTCCGTTACATATAAGTGAATCTTATAAAAGGGTGTTAAAAATATTATTAATCAAAACCTTTCTATCTGGAAAAAAAGGATCTATGATATGAAAAAAAATTAAAATAACAATAAGAAGAAAAATAATTATAAGTAATATTATCACAGTTTCATTTTGCAACAAAATGTTTAATTTTTTGAAAAAATTGATAAATAATTTTGGTTAGATGATTCTAAAATGAAAATGAAATTGTGTCATATATAAGTAACAAAAAGCAATGATAACTGATAATTGAGTAATAAATACAATGTACTTTGCAACATTTCATAACTCCTGCTCTATCTCCGCCCCCACCAAGCTTTTCCCCGTCTTCCACTTTATCGTACGCTGCAACTTTTACAGCAGATTTATTTAAAAATACAATACTGAAGAAGCTTTTAAATGTAACTGATTTTTTCTTGTAACTATTTAGTCCATGTCTCTTGTCGAAATTAAGATTAAAAAGTACTAAAATGCCTGTTTTTCTTTAACAAAACTTATTTTGATTTCTTACCAAAAATAAGCTGAATTACTCAACTTCATTTTCCTTGTGGCAGTACTTAACATGAAAATGATATTTTTTTATTTCTTTTATTGGTCTATATACCAGAAAACACCTTTTGCGCGTAAAGATTAGAAAAGGAGGAAAAAAAGTTTGATCCACCATATTATGCAATAGAAATTCATATTCAACAATGGGTGATTCAAGTAGCAATTATTAGTATGTATATTGACGATATGGAATGAATGATGTGCATTGAAGAATTAAATAATTTTAAATATTAAAATTTTTTTAGCTTACTTTCTAAAGGTAAAAGCAACTTTTTAGGGGTGGGGACGGTAAACCAATGTTTAAAAATAAGCATTTTCCATTTATTCAGAAATAATCTATTATTGAAGACAAAGCCGATTTCCTTAAAGCGCTTTAAATTCTTCTGTCTAAGTGTTTTTCGATGTTGTAGAAAAACAATTGCATGTATAAATAATTTATTTCTTTTCAATTGCATTCAAATTTGCTGTTTCTTTTCCATACAGAAAGTTCTAATATAAATAATGGGCCTTTTCTGAGGTTACCCCATAAGAAAAGCGTCTGTTTGTTTCCAAATGAAAGAATCATATAGTAAAACTGTGTTTCTTAAGTTGCATTAAGTGATGAAATTCAAATGTTTTGCTTTATAAGGACATTGGCTTCTAAGGGAATTTAAATATTTCTTTCAAAGTCTTTCAAGCTTTTTGATTCTGAAGGACTGAAATATATAATATAGTTGCAATACCTCTGTTATAACTATTTTACATCATTATATATACATACATAGAAACTATTATGTTTCACCGGATGACATAAAACATTTCTATTTTTATCTAGAATAACGTATGTTTGGTTGGTATAGTTATATATAGAGAAAAATAATAAATGTTTTGACTTTTAATCGAGTCTATTTTGATTCGTAATTAAATTGCGAATCCGATAGAATTTCCATTTTCTTTCTTATGTCTGAGGTAGTGCATAGATTTTAATGTACAATGGGGAGTTTATTGGGAATAAAAATAATGAAGGTTTATCTAGAATAGTGTTTTCCCACGGAGATTTCTAAAAATAATTGTTATGTTGTTTTAATCATTTACTTGTTATTTATTTACAAATTTAGAAATACTTTCAAGTATTAGACATAAATACTGCTTTAGAAAAACTATCTTTACTTCCATCTCTTGTAGATGTACTTTAATGCATTCAAATATATATATATATATATATATATATATATATATATATATATATATATTAATCCAAATTCCTAGAAAGAAACATTTTAACCCAGTGGTTTTTTGAACTATGGGCCACGACCCCCTAGGAAGCGTCATAACTCTGCGTAGGGAGTGCGAGTCGAAAATTCGAAAATAAAAGATTACTTAAAAATAATTAATTAACTGAAATGAATCAAAACAAAATACATTCTGACACATTTACGCTGATATAATATAGATGAATCTCTCTCTGTACTGCACAATGTATTTGATAATTCGTTTATCACTACAAAGTTATGAAAAAGTTTAACAATTACTTAGTAATTGTTAAACTTTTTATACGTATCACATAAAAAATGTATTATTTATCTTGATAATTTATATGGTTTATGATAAAATCTTATTGTGAATTTAGCGTCTTAGTTTATTATCAATACTTTCAATACATTGTTATTGTATGGAGGGGGGCGCGATGAAAATTATGACTGAAATTGGCTTGCAAACATTGAAAGTTTTAGAAGCTCTGGTTTAACTAAAGGGCTAATAAATTTCCTAAATTCCAATGTGGCTGAAGGACGAAATTCACAAAATTATATTAATTATTTTTCCATATCAAGCAAAAGCACACTAAATGTATTTTTTCCCACGCGATAATAACACGTAAAATTGAAACTGCATGATAAGAATCTAAGAAATTGCTATGGAATTTTTCTCTACCATTATATAGGGTCATCCATTTTTGAATCCTATGATTGTAAACTCATTTAAATTATACACAACACCATTCTTCATTCTTTCTCTTGTGTATACATTTTAATATCGGGCTTCAAGATCAGCTTAAATTTTTTGCCTGCTTTTATTGTCATTGTTGAACATTACCCTTTGTTGAACAAATGTTTTTTTAATTCATTTCAAATGCTTACGATGTGTAGAACTTCAAATAAATTTAAGTTATTATAGCTAAATTAAATACAAACAAATTTCGCTGCGAAATATCGAGTTCAAAATTGTTACGCAACATATTATAGCATTGTTGCTTCTGTGGCTAAACAGTTTTAAAATGAATCCAAATGGAAACAAATGGAAAATAAGAAAATATTCGAGTGTTTCTGCATCGTAATGATAACAATAGCATAAATTAAAATAAATATTTTTTTACCTATATCATGACGTAAGTATAAAATATTAATTCATTTAAGTTACATTTATTGAAATGTTTGAAAAAATTTCCAATTCCTTCATGAAAAATAACAATTAAAGGGTCATTTCATTATCGAGTTTATTTTAAAAGAAATGTTCAATAAGCACCAAACTAAAAATTATTATTTGTTTCATTTCAAACGGTCCCCAAATTAGCTGTCTTTAAAATAAGTTTATATTTCCATATGGTACTTACTGTAAGCATCGCCTTATTTGGCATGTATATGATTATTCGTTTGAACCCAATTTAGAAAACATTATGTACTACAATACTTGAGCTAATTTACCGCATAATACGATCCGAATTTAATGAGTAATTGATTCATAGCTGCTGAAAAGAGAGATCAAATTCTCGTCTCGGAAGGAAGGCATTCCATATATGGTCGCAAAGTATATTAAATCTGACAGGATTAAAAATTCCTCAGATTAGCAGGAATGTATAAAATGACAGCTCACTCCTTACATAATTGTAGTTAAAAGTTCAGACATTCATCAGTTATAGCCCTCCTGTTACTTCTAGGACGACGCTCGTACATCATATACGAGTATTTCATCGTGATAATTGCGATTTTAATTAAAGTCCGCTAAATAAATTGTAAGAACATGTTAATTTTGGAAACTAAGGTAAAAAATTCCTATCTTGTAATTAAAATACATGAAACATAAATTAACATAGTTGTGATAATTACGCTTCAATAATGTATTAAATTATTAAGTTAACTATAAAATGTGAGAAATAAAGGAAACAATAAAACGTTAAAAAGGAAACTTATGAAAAATATTATGATATTATTAATCCATTTTTTCCTGATAATTTCGTATATTTTTTATACTTGTATTACTGAAATGGAACAGGTTTATAAATTTCAATTTCAGAACTTCTGTGTCATTCTCTTGCAATTGATGCTTCCCACTTATTTGCAGATAAAGTTTGTTGATTATTAAGGTATCCGACTGGTTGCGACAACTTTTTTTTGAAAAAATGGAGATATGTGTGTTTTTTTTGTGATTTTTATATTTATTTGGAATATTTTAAGAAAAAAATCCTAAAATTGAAAAGAGAAAGAAAAATTATTATTATTAAAATGGGAAAAAACTGGTAAAAATTTACAAAAAATTACGTAAACGGGGCCCGCCCTGTACAAAAATTTTATAAACAAATACTCAATTTTTCAGTTTTGATATGTTACTTTGTTATTAATGTTTGAAGTGACCTTCAGGATAAGAGATATTTTAATTTTTACAAAAAATAGAGCACTTTATCTTAGTTGTTATACGAAATTGCTTAAAAAAACAGTGGTTATATTCACATAAGGGACTGTAAATTTTGTAATAATGCAGTGATTTATAAATCTGAAGATCAAAATAATTCTACTATTATACAGAACATACACAAAAAATTTCAGTAAATTATTTTAGAAACTTTTTCAGCAATCCTTGTCCCCGTTTGATTTTTTTCAAAAAAACACATTTCGTGTAAAACACATTTTAAAGTTTGAAACACTTTTTTCTAAATATTAATACTTACCTACAAGTTTAAAATTCCCCAGATTTATACGTAACACCTTCCTTTTTCTCAGATAATGCACAGCTCCTTTTTTTAAGTCCTCTGAGTTTTTTTCTCTTGTTTTTTGTAGTTGGCAATGAATGTCTCTCCGAGTCGACAATTCTTTCGTCATCAACGCTTGAATAGCCCTTCACAATGAAACAACCCATTGGGATGTGTAAATGTTCCAACACGGAAAGAATCCCTTTAGATCCATCATTGAACTGTAATACAGCTAAGAATGCGCCAAATTGTAATGTCAGAAGTTCAACAAAAGTTTCTTTTGGGATTATGCTCCACAAAACACCATTAAAACTTTCATTGACATTTTGGGTCTTTCCATGCAAACATTTTTCGAGAAGTGATTGATCACATAAATCCATATAGGTGTTTTTCACCGTGTTCAATACAGCAGTTGGTAAGCCAGGTGTTCTATGTTTATGCAGTTTTCCTTCTTGCTTGGCCTTTTGGTATTTGCACCACGTATCGGATCCAGAAGGGCATTGTCCATGCATGGCTTTTTTGTCGGTTGAGCAGCAATGAAAAAATGCAGCAATGACTGCAGTCTGCATGTTAGACAAATTGCTGACATTACTTCGAATAGCAATTCCAAAATAATTTTGAAGTGTGTCGATAAATTTGTCGGTCAATTTGCCTTTCCCACCTAAACCTTTTGTGGATTTCTTCAGCTTTCGTAAACGAGAGCCAACTCTCTTCTGCACATGTCCGATGCACTCATATTTAGTTATGCTCTCAATACCATACATGTCTTTCACATTATTGAACGCCTTTGAATCCCCATCTCCGTAGCAAGATGTATATCGAAGACTGCGGTTTGCTTCAGACCTTTCAAAAATCCTATAAGCACCAACAGTTTCCATATTAGAAGCTGATCCTTTGTGATTTTTACAAAAATGTGACACTACGCATTTTTTGGAGGGTCCCGATGTTTTTTCGTTTTTTGTACACACTCGACAATATTGACTGAGCACTTCAATGTCTAATATTTTACCATAGTCCACAGAAATTGCCGAAACACATCCATTCAGTGAAGAGTAGCCACGTTTTTGCCATGTACCATCTACACTAACGCCACACTCATTTGAACATTCCGCAATGGATTTTGCTGACTCCAACATAGAACTGTTTGCAGCTTGTGACGTAGCATGCAGCAACTTAATTTCATGTTGTCTGTATGTACATTTTGAAAGATAAGGAATATTCAGCATACTGAACAGTTTCTTTCAAGCTGAAAATCCTTTGCCAATAACTCTCATTCCAAAGACGAGAAGAAGGTTTACTGTATTTAAATTATTCACCTTTGATGTAGAAGTGAATCCTTTTGAAAATGAACATTTCTTACACTTGAGACACAAATTTGACTGCAAACCAAGTCTTGAGTCTTCAACCAAGTACAGTTCTTGATCAAAACAAACAGGGCAAGAAAGAATAGAGAATATTGATACCAGTATTTCGATGTCGAAAATTCTATTACCAGAAAGAGTTCCGGTATCAACATTAAATAAAGTGTCGCTTAATCCTCTTCCCAATTTTTCTGTACTAATACTTGCATCACTAACTTTCTTTTGAGCAGTGCGGAAATTACCATTAAACTTTCGATTCTTTGGACGTATTTTTCGTCCATGTCCCATGGCAGATATTTGAAGAATAATTAAAAAGCAGTTTTATCAAATACGAAAATCAAAATGAACCTGTTTCAGTAAAAACTAGAATGAAAAAAGTTAGCAGTGATATCGAACGTTAAGAAGTAAATAAACAAATATCCTGAAATTGCCAGATTTGAAAACTCCTTTTATAAAAAAAAAATAAGTGAGGCTTCTTAATAACATTAAACAAAATATTAAAATATACTTTACTTCAAAATATATTTTTGAAAAAGTGGAAAGAAACCAAAAAAAGTTTCAGTTTTGGTTTCAGAATGCCACTTCCGGTCGGCAGTTACCAACTGGAAGTGTCATCTGCTTGTACTAAAACAGTTGTAACTTTTGTTCTAGTGAACGAAAAATAAAAAACTTGGTAATTTTATAAAGCTAATAAGTTGGTCTACAAAATAGAATCATAAAATTTTTTTTGTCAATATTTGACCAAATCCCCGATTTTAGGGTAGTCGGATACCTTAATATAGCATTTCAAAGTGATGTACCTCAAAAGTTTCCATATGACTTCTTAGGATGGATTTACTCTTGAGAATTGCAAAACTTCATTTTTATTTTATTTTAAACCATTCAAAAGATTAAACAATGGACACATTTAGATGTATGGTTAGATGCTAATTAAAAGCCGAAATCAGAAGGCCATATACACAGCTGGCCACACAAAATGCATCACTCTAAAGGAAGCATGCAAACCATCTGAAATTTGCATCATGCATTGGTGGCGATGAAATCTGTAAATCATTAGCATTTTAGCTCAAACGCACATCATGGGTGACCGTAACGCCCCCCGCATAAGGGGAGAAAAGATAGGGGATTTGGAGAACGACATTTTTTTTCTGCGTAAGCTGTTTACCTATGCCTCGTAGAAGATATCGAACGTCTTTGGACTAAGTTTATGAATTCGATCGAGGAAGAACAATAGCCTACAGGAATTGCGAATTATCTTTCAGAGAAATAGGTCAATCTTCTGGATGAAACGAAGCATATGTGATGCAGATCTGCCATCGCAGAATACAGGAGGAAACGACGGACCGATGAGGCCGATAGCACCTACCTGGTTTCACCACTGCCCATGATGACACGTGGATTAAGCACGTGTCAGTAATGAATCGTGCAGCCACATCATGAATCATAGCACAATTTATTTAGTTCGTTCCGCATCATTTGGTGTCCTTTCGTGCCATCCGTCTCAATTTGCAGAAGAGTTTTCATTTCACTCCATGTCCACAACGCGTCCATTGCTTCTTTTACCTTTGAATGGAAACTACAGGCGTTTGCGCCACCAACGGTGCGATGAACGGCGGACATGGGCAACAGAATGGAACGATATATTGGGTTTACTGACGAATCCCTCTTCTTCCTGCAGTAGCCCAACGGCCGGATTTGAGTTTGGAGACACTGGGGGAGAGGATGATGAATTGTTGCATTATGCATCATCACATTGGTCCTGCATCCAGTATCCTGGTTAAGGGCAGTGCTGAATTTCACTGCCACACCCCTCTGGTATGCATTGCCGGTACACTGAATAGCCAGCGCTACATGCCTAAGGATTTAAGTCTGTGGTCCGCTCATACATTCGGCGCTTGTCATCAGCTTTACTACAACAGGTTATTCAGTTACCACACGTGGTACGTAATGCTGAAAAGTTCTACTTAACCCATTAGACTGAATTGCATTATTAGCCTGCTTGTTCCCCCGATCAATCCCCAATCATGGTTCATTCTTGCACAGCGATTTGCCGACGATACACACCCGCTGATACACCAGATCAAATTTTGAAATATGTGGAAGCCGCATGGATTGTTGTACCCCATGGATGCATCCAAAGCCTCTTTGTTTATATGCCGAGGCGTGTAGCAGTGGTTATAGCCAACAATGGTGTCTACACTAAATACTGATTTGGTCATCAACCACAAGTCACTAGAGGCAGTAATTTTAATCGTTTGATTTTTGTACAACATGTTATCTTCCAAATAAATTTTCCTGTGGTATCTACAGTTCTTCTTGGCGTCACATTTTGAGTGACCGGAAGTGTAGTAGAACTGGATGATAGGCAGAATCTATGATCCAGTTTTTTGTAAATCACTAAAACGTGCTAAAGACTCACCAAACGGGATTACTCTCCATCCTCCCATTTCGTCAAATGAAGCATTCTTTCAGATCTTTGCAATTGCGCTTGTGTCCATTAGGACGTTCAAGTTTAAATTATGTTTAATGAAAAAAATATATTATTAGTTTTTACTCATCCTTCCATGGCATCCCAAACACATTTTTAGTCAATTTCAGTTTTTTTTTACTTCCTATAGTTTTAACAAATTTGATATCTTCTTTGTTTTTATAATTCTTTTAAGAAACTTTCAAATGATAACATGCGAAATTATTCCACTCCAACAATTCAAAAATTACAATGGGAAAGCATTTTTTTAGTTCATAATGAAAAATGGGTTGATTTTCTCGTGCTATCGAATCACTTTTTCTTCCAGGTCGTTTTGTTTTGTTTGAATCATCTTTTCTAATTATAGTATCAAGGATTTTATTTTTAGAAACGGTACTTTAAAAAACATTATCTTCAAATTTTTCTGTACACTTGCCAAATGTATTTATCTTTCACTTCGTATTCGGATTCGCTTTTTTACACCGTGATTTCTTCAAATAAATCGCATATAACACAATCAAAGCCCGCACTTCTCCTTCCCAGGTGCCTTCATGAGTAGTCAAAAAATAATTTTTTTATTGATTAATATATGTGATGCATAACATACTAAATTTCTCAGATGGTCTCATAGTTTATTAATGTATACTGCATTTAGTTATTAGGAAAATGAGTAAATTTTATGATAAATTGTTAATTTTTAAACTAGAATGGAAAGAAAAATCACAATCAATTTTAAATTCTTTAACAATTTCCACATCATGGCTTATTGTCTAGAAACACAATTCATGGTTTTATAATTCCTTAGTGCACCGTACTTATTTTGTATATAACATAATTATAACAAAGAAATCATGATATTTGCATTCCATACAGTAAATAAAATAAAATTCACGAATTGACCTCTGTGTGTGTGCTTAAATTCAACGCTGTACGTGTTTCATTTTGTTTAATTTCGTATAAAAAATCAGGTGACAGCATGTAAAAAATTTATCGTTCTTTATTTTAAAGGCTCTGAAATTCATTCAACTTCGTATCAGATCGGAAAATACTAAAACTGAAAACAATTTGAACGAAACAGCGTAATTTGATATGAATTTATATTTTAAAATGTCTGCTTATCATTATGTTATGTTACTTGCTTATGCATTAATATGTGTTAAGATGCGTAATTATTTTCTTTTACATTTATCCTATTAAATAGAATCACCCAACTCTTTTTTACAAGGTATTCTTTTACACGATTTGGAAACAACATGTTTAACGATTTTTTTTTACGCAAAATCTTTGCTCTAGAAGGGATTTCGAAAAGAAGATTCGAGGATTCGTGCCCTTTGGATAAGGAATATTTTATAAAATTTATGACAGTTTATGATTATAAAGAAGTCGATAATGACAAAATTGAAGGTTAAGTCCAACTATTATCAACTGGTGTAATACACAGTGGCTTGCAATTTGTTTCAAATATGGAACACTTTCTTATTCATGATCCTTTCATAGAGAGTGCATTAAATTTCACCGTCATCATAAACTTTGTACAGCAGGATACAAGAATTATGTAAACAACTTGAGAAACAAAATTTTAAAAGAATTTATAGGAAAATTCTTTGTAAAATCAAAGGAAAAAAACATACACCGTTAATAAATAACGATTTTCTTCTTCTGGATCAAAACCAACATTTATTCTAAACATATCTGACGCATCTACTGATTGCCTTTTTTATCCCTTTTCATGATAAACATACATTCTTGTTATCGAGTATAGATGAGTAGTTGTAATTTAGTAGTTTTATTCCTAATTTCAATTTTAATTTTTCATGTTGTATATACTTAAAGAATATTTTTTAACTGTACTCTAATTTTAACGTTTTTGCAGTACTTTATTTTTGTTTTATAAATATGTAACATGCATTTTTTATTACTTTTTTCCGTGGTTTTTTGGGAAATATATTTGGAGACTCTTCTTTTTATATGATTTTTTTTCTTAAAAGTGTGGAACAAGTCCTTAAAATTACCACACGTCGAACGGGTTTTTATACGATTTTTTCTCTTGCATTGTATCCTTAAGAATATATTTACAGTGCAAAAAAATTTTTGGTGTACATCGTTCCTAAAAAAATATTATAAAAGTATAGAAATTAATATATATAACTTATTACTCACATCGACATACATTGGTATTTTTAAAAATATTGATTAGTATTACGTTTGGATATCAGGGAATCTTGCACCTGATTATATTCTCAAATGCAGCAAATAATTTCAAGAATATGACGTTATTAAAATGATACGAGAAAACGGACAAGAAAATAAAATTATATCTATAAAAATATAATACAACATAAATCTTAATAAATCAGCATATCAATAGTTATAAAAATGTTACGCTTTAGAATATATGAATGCATGATACTTTACATTTAATACAAATTTATTAAAATTCTGAATAAACTTTACATTTGAAAACAAGAAACAAAACTTTTATTAAGAGGAAGGACAAAAATAGAGAACTTGATTAAGGGGTCTCAGGGGTGTTAAAAATGTTTCGAGAGCACAAAATATGAACAATTTTCGACTAGAAATAATTCTTTGAGGTTAAAATGAAATAATTTGATTCTTTTACACATTTTTTATAAAGGAATAAAGTTTCAAAAAAGTATAAAATGTCTAAAATGTAATCATAATTTTAAAAATAATAAGCATATAAATATAAGAAAATTTTTTATAAGAAACAAATAGTAAGTTTTACGACGCGCATGATATTTTCTGCAATAATAATTCTAATTACTAGCAATAAGTTGATTTATAAAGTCAAATATATCCTTATTAGATGGTAGCGATTAGATATAAAAGAATAAAAAATAATATTTTTTAAAATAAAAAAGTAAATTTTTAAAAAATTTTTCAAAAATTTAATTTTTTTGAAATTTTTCAAAAATTACAAATATGTAATACTATAAATAGCTAGGATTTAAAGATTATGATAGAGTTTATAATTCTGTAAAGTTTTATGCATCAAAGTATGACAGTTTTTGAAACGCAATGCGCGTAAGTGAAAAAAACATAAACTGAGAAAAAAGGCTTTAAAGTTTTAAATTGAATTTGAGAAATAAATTTTAAAACTTACATGCTAAAATGCTCCAGGATCATAGGATATGCCTTCCTGTTGCTCAAACAGCTCAATTTATGTACTCTTTTTTAATTTTTTTATCTCTCCAAGCTTCAAACGATGACGTTGAGCTCCTCTTTCTTGACGTAAAGATTCGACGATTGTCACGTTCAGCCAGGGACACACAAACATTTTTGTTAATTTTTAAGCCAAATTTCTCTAAAATAGTAATAAGTATTTGATTTCCATCATTAAAAATGCTGGTTGCTAGATTTGCAGCAATCTCTGCAATCTGAAGGCTAGAATCAATCGTCTTCGAACAAAACTTCCAGATTAATGAATTTAAACTTTCATTAGGATTCTGTGTCTTACCTCCTAAGCATTTCTTCAGGAGTGCCAGATGAGATAAGTCTGCAAATACATGCTTAATTACATCTCGAACAGCTTTCGCAACTGAGGGTTTGTGTTTATAATTTTGTAAATTATTATTAATTGCGGCATTATACTTACACTATGTATTTGGATTTGTAGGACAAAACCAATGCATCGGTTCATCATCGGTGCTGCAAGAATGACCCCAAACAGCCCAAATGGCTTTCCGCATTTCCTTTACACTAGTAGAATTGCATCGAATAGCATTACCATAGTAATGCGCAAGCTTATCAATTAAACTATCAGTTAACCTACCTTTAGCGCCTATAGTTTTACCATCAGATAATTTCTTCTTACCATATACTAATTTAAGTTTCCTAAGCCTTGTACCTATTCTCTTTTGCACATGGCCTACACATTCTATTTTCTGAATAAGATGGTCATCGCCGTATGGATTGTTTTCAGAAAGGGCATTGAATGTTTTTGTGTCGCCATCTCCTATGTAGTTCGAATATTTCAGGTTGTGAAGCTTTTCTGATCGATTAAAAATCCTCAACATCCCGTCAACCTCCATCTTACCAGCTGAGCCAGAATAATTTTTTCTACGTGAAATCTTATGCGCTCTTTTCCGTTTATTGTACTTGATACCAAACTTTACCCCTTTATAACTGTCGCTTCATTTGCAAAATGAGGACAACACTTCCCTATCCAAAACCTTACCTGTTTCGGCCCATTAGAGTACATACTCCAATCAACGATGAATGTCCTCTCGTCTTCCAGGTCCCATCACCACTTACCGTTAAAATGTTATCAGGTAACGAAGAATTTTCTTCGACAGCTGCCCTGTTCATGCTTTCTTCGGCGACTTTCTTCATAACAAGTGAAAGTTTATTATTAATAACATCATATGATTTTTGTTCAACAGGATTAGGAAGACTCATTACAGAACAAAAGGTTTTTAATGACTCTAAACCTTGACCTATGCATCTCATTGCTAAAATAGATCTTCTATTAATTTCTGGAGCATTATTTTTATTCCCAATGTTTTCACAGCTTGAAAAAGTACAAATACTCCACAGTTTTTACAATGTATTTCAAAATTCGAACATAAACCACGAGTGGATTTTTCATTAATTGTTAATGATTTATGACATTTTAAACAGCATGATACTGACAAAATAGAGCTAAAGGTTGAAATAAAATCAAAAATACGATATTCTTTGAAGTTTTCACTTACCTTAATAAGATTTGACTTTAATGAAGTCTGAATTCCTGAAAGTTTTTTACGAGAAGCATTTTTCATTTCGGCACACTTACTTGTACTTTTCAATTCTGCACACTTCCTCGTATCTTTCATATCTGTAACATGTGAGTCACTTACCTTTAAATATTTATTTCCTCTAAATCTTTTGTTGGGGCGATTGCCCAACGATTTTTTCAGAATAAAACAACACATATCTTCGATTTAGATAAGCGTTTTAAAAAAACGTGTACTAAAGTAAATACAACAGAATCAAATCACGGCAGAATGAATGTGTTGAGTTGCAGGCTTCCTTCTGATCAACTCAAGCGCTTAAAATATTTCATGAGGCTTATTAAAAACAGAAAAATGAAAGGTATGCATAAATTTAAAAATAAATGGGCGTGGCATCTGTCCATTTAAAAGTTGTTATGACTAAATTGCTGTTTGCAATTTTTTGAATAACTTTCGAAGTTTTTAGAGTATTGTCACGTGGTTAGTATCAAAATGTTCAGAAAAAAATAAAGAACAAGATATATTTTTTTCGAAAATTCGAAAAAAAAAATTTTTAACACCCCCTAGACCCCTTAAGGAACATATGTTCATTTGTACATTTCTATCCTGAAATGTACATAAATTATATAGCAATTCTATTCCGTATACAGGATCTAATACTTGATTTCAGAAGATCAATTCTCTGTACATTTAATAATTAAGTTTATGTATTTCACATAAGTAATTAATAATGCTTCTAAATATAGTTGCATTCCTTACTGTGCTAATCAACAAAATTTTGCTATGATTATAGATTGCTATAATCATAGCTATTTGCTATGATTATAGATAAACGGAAAAAAATAATTGAAATGTGAAAAGTACTACTTTAATTCTGGATGTATTAGAAAGAAAATTATGTAATTAAGTAAGAAATGATTTTATGTTACGGAAATATACAGATATCAGTTCGTTATAAATTTTGATTAAATGTTCCTTAATGTTGTACTCGGGAGTTAACAAGAACAATTAGCAACATGCTATGCAAATTTGATATGTAGTCAAATGTCTACATGCTTCCATGTCTCACCAATATGTGAATTTACCTCACAATTAAATGCAATAAAGCAGAAACATGTAACAAATGATCTAATGACGATCTATTTATAAATATATAAGCTATAACTATCTATAGTAATAACTGTTTAATTACAACATTAGTAACTACCGTCAATTTCCAGAATTATATAACATTAAAAATAATGTGTTTCTTCCTAACTAAGTTGTAATAAAATCTAAGCCTGTCATGTCTTTTCAGAGTTCCCACAATATAAACTCTAGTGAATATCGTCAGCCAAACGGACGCTTAGTATTGCCGAGTGACTAATCGAATTTCAGATAGAACTTTCAAGAAAATTTGATGATTAACGGACGTGGCTGCGACTTATTATAATCTTCAGTATTCAATACGTTTTGTGCTGCAATGGACGATGATTATTGGATTGCACATTGAATTTTTTAAGGGAATTATATTGTGATCTTCAGAAAGGATTCCCACACATGCAAAACGAGAGAGAGAATGCTTTATTATATCGAGAGCAGCAACAAAACTCCGAAAGACTTATTGCATAACAACCTTAGAACTTTCTACAACGAGAGAAGTTGCTCGGTTTTATGAAGTTCGAACATTTCGAAAATGAACATCAGTGTACAATTGATTTAATCAACAGGTGGAAGACATGCTAGGAAAATTAAGGGTGTAAACCATGTCTCCGCAACTAGTGTTTCCTTAATTGGAGGTTATAATTAGTAAATAATTTATGATGAAAGAGAAAAATATTTGAACTGATAACAAACTATTCCTCTTTTGTAATGGCACTCTTAGTTTAGTCGTCAGAAGAATGCAGAACATCACATTATTAAATGTATGACATCTTTCATCGTTTTAAACTAAGATGTTTTGAATGGAATGCTTCAAAAGAACAAGAAATAACTGTATCTGAATGTATAAAATTTTTAAGGATTAATTCTTAAGCTTTAAGAAAATGTAAATTACAGTGCAGAAAGATGGCGTCCCTTAAGCACGTGAACTTTTCAGGAATAAATGTATGTTAGGACCACTTTTTCTGTGAAATATGGTTCATAGTCAAGCCTTAAAGTCGATACACGAATTGCATGACTTAATAAGAATTTTTGTAAAATTTAAACCCTAAAGAAAATTAATCGTTTATATTTCAATATATTTAAATTTAAAATAGATAAAAATCCGAAGAGCAATACATAACAATGGTAGTTTGTTAAAACAATATGTTAATTCACAATTTCGATCACTGCGTAGCTTTATCTGGAATTTGTGTTCATTGTTACAAATATATATTATTATTCTACGAAATTGTACTTACCGAACATCAAAAGCATGTGGAAAACACAGTATTATACTACTATACACCACAATAAATTGAAGTAAATAATAAAAATAAGAATACAGCCTGGTAATGCTTTATCAATGACCCAAATTTATTTGACCATTCTCTTTTTTTTTTCTTCGCCCCAGTTTACTTAATCGTAGTCGGCATGCGTTCTATTTTGATATTCTATACAAAAAATATAGATAAGGGTAGAATTAAATGAAACAATTAGCAATTTTAAAATAAGGAAATTGTTCCCTTAGTCGTAAATTTGTTAAAACCGGATGAAAGTTATTTTGTGCATGCAGATAACAAATGTGCATGAGAAAAAAACAGAACCGTATAGAAAAATAAATTAGAATATCCTTTTTCGAAAATTCCATTAAGTAAAATTCCTACTAGAAGCTTGAGAACTGTTAAAAACAGTAATTTTAAATTGCAAACAATAATGCTTATTAAAATAATTTAATAAACAACTAAATATATCTTAGTGAGAAAACAGCTCTCGGAAGCATGCCATCAAGTTATATGATTAGATGTTTACAATAATTAACTAAAAAATGCTAGTAGATTTCGTAATTACCATTATAACCTTGCTGTAATTTAAACACGAAATACAAATGAGTTTAAAAGATAAAAGTGGAATTTATTTTATGCAACTGAGGTTTTATTTTCCGTGAAACAAATGGCGTTTTCATGTATGCGTTTACAGTGGCCGGTACTTAATATGCCCAACCGGCATATCTAGAAGCCAAAATAATTTATCTTAAAAATAACACACACACCCCTAAATTTTCACACGTCCTCGACAGCTTTGGAGAAAAGAATAATTATGGTAGTTTCTTGGCATTTTCTTAGTATAAAATGCTTAGGAGACAGTATATTTTGTGGAAGAGGGTTTCGGAATTTAAGTCTACAGAGTCCTTCCGTGCCTAAGGACAGAATGATAGATGACTCCAGAAAAATCGATAGATTTCCAACTGGAGCGAGTCTGCTCCAAATTTTTAGGTTGGATTCGCTCAAAAGGTATTCATCCGGTTAAAAAGAACTTCGCATGAAGAAATTGAAAACTTCAGTTTCCAAAGGAGGCATCGGAAATCTCACTTCTTTTTAGTAGAGGAGAAAGGGGAGTTCTGATTCCGTGGCATGGTCCGATAAGGTGTAATTTGTGGAAAACTTGAGAGAGAGAGGAGGCCATGAAGTCTCCCATCTAGGGAACTTTTTTCCCCCATGGGTACTTCCAGGTGGGGATGAGATGTTTAAAAATTTGCTGAACTTCGGTAATTTGGAATGCTCTAATATAAAAGAATTTGTTCAAGCAAGATGTCGATTGCTATTTAATCTTTTGAAAGAAGGAATAAAAATACTACTTTTTTAAATTGGAATTTTTTCATTCATAATGCATTCATCCGTATTACGTAATCATAAAAATGGAAGAATAAGGATATCATAGCGTGGATATATTTATATTCTTTCATTCGTTGAAAGCGTATTCATGTCGTATTAAGAATTTAAAATGGTAATCTTAGATTCTAAGAATCAATTCACATTCTCAGGCGGATAGCAGACAGTTTTATTCAGCTTTACTTCGCGAACTGTGGTACATATTTAAAAAACACAAAGAGACCAATTACCTTATTTGAAAGTTAATAAATTTTTCCAACTGAATTAATAATTAAAATATAAATTTTAGTTTTAACAGAGATGCAATATATATATATATAGAGAGAGAGAGAGAGAGGAGAGAGGAGAGAGAGAGAGAGAGGAGAGAGGAGAGAGATATATATATAATATTGTTAATGGCTTTTATCCTATTTGGAAATGTAACAACAAATGCATTTCTCTTTTTTAAAGAGATTACTTTTAAATAATGCATATTTAGTAATATATAAATTATTGTAGTAATAAATAAACTGACTACCATTTTTATTGTACCTATTTTCACTTTGGATAAAAAGTACCTGAGATTGTCCATAGATATGTCTAGGAACTGTTAATGTTGCCAAATTTATGCAATTTTTAAGTAACAGAGAGGGGAACGGTCGCTTTTATTCCGCTCTCGCTGAACAACCAGCCATTGCAACGAAGTTGTAGCAAAATTTGCGCAACTCGCGATTTCCACGGGTATGCTTTATTCCGATTATTTAGCTGTGCAACCCGTGCTGCTCTTGTTTATGTTTATATTTACTTTGTTATGTTCATACTTTGATAATCTAATTCTATATTATAAAACAAAAGTCTTTTTCAATTTTTTTTTATATTTTAACTTGAAAATGCACATTTAAAATACGTAATAAAACCAAACGCAATCTTTGAACATACTTTGATAAAATAACTACGCAACAAGAGCACTAAACTATGACTTATTGCCAATTTCGTAAGCATTACAGCATCAGTCTTTATTTATTATATTTTTAATTGCTATTAATTATTCATGTTTATATTTATTGAGATTTTTTTTTCTGAATGTGGAAAATATCTTTTGTAATTATCCGTAAAGCTGAAAAGATACGTAATAAATATTACAATATTCATTTTTGTATTCATATCTATATTAAAGCAAATTAGAATTGCCAAATTTATAAAAAGTAATTTGTATGATTTTG